>JAJKFJ010021726.1:0-19419 GCA_027382625.1 Tetmemena sp. SeJ-2015 | reverse complement strand
AGTAATAATCAAGCAACCTATGAAACCTAACACTCAGTTATCTGAGATAGAGGAAGCACTTAAAGGTATAAAATTCAGAGAATATGAGACAGACGTCAAGGTCACCTTCCTAGAAGACTTTAGATTGTCTGTTTAGGGTTAAAATTTAGCATGATTATAAGTATTATAGGTTGAATAGAAATAGGTTATCAGTGATTAAAATTCTTGAAAATAAATCAATTTACAAATGAAACTTAACAATAATATAATTCATTCATTTAAATAAACTTTTCTTTTAATGACCTAAATAAAATGAAAGCAGAGAATTAAAATGGAGATTTGAGAATCAGTCATGATAATTTCTCTTCAAATATCATGGAAGAAATAAAATGTAAGTAAACTTAGTCACTTATTAGCTTAATATTTATTTATTATTGAGTTTAGAGCTAACTCGCAAAAAATAATCGATAAAAGTCATTGTAATCTGATTTTTTAGATGGTGGCTATTTGGAACATGAACACTTCGATTTTAAGGAGACTCTTCAAATATGATATGTGCAAGAGCCAAAGAATCCTCAAAATGGAAGAAGAAATATTGATATCTTTCTACCGATGTAAGAAATAAGATATTGGTGTTGAAGGTATCTTTAGGAGCAAAACAATAGAATTTAAACAAGGCAAAACCAAGCTTAGGATTCAACAAAAGTTTAAAAGAACTATAAATCACGAGAATAATGTGAGGAAGAGCCAAAGCTAAAGACACACAATAGACATTCTGTTATGAAATTTGCAAATAGATAAAACATTTTTGTATTTATGATGGCAATTACATATTAATATTTTACCCATAATAAAGAAATTAATTTTACTCAACTTATTTTCACTTTCTTATCATATTATGGGGTTTTGGAGTTTTTATTGCTGACAATGCTCTATATAATTAAAATTTAACTGTTTGAATTTAAAATATAATCCAAGTTGTAATCTATAGCTTGCCCAGAATTGTTTTCGATTTCCTGTTAAATGCAAACAGATAAAATAAGGACTTTATGTTAGCTGCTTTCTGGGTGAGATCAATCACTTTTGCAATCTATCTTTGCGAATATGTCAATCTTACAATACAAGTTTGTAAAAATTATTATATTAATATCTTTCGGCACAAAAAAGTAAATTTATTTGTTATTTTAATAATTGATAATTCTTACTATGACTATACTGAACTTAGGTAACTAAGAATTTCAAAATAATTAAGGTGGTAATAGTTCTGACACTTCGCTTCTATTCTTGTTCACTTATGTAATTCCAACTGGAGTGTACACTTATCTGGATTACTCTTACTGCGTCTTGCTAAACAACCAAGTGAATGACTTCTGATTCTAATTTTCATTTAGAATCCAGTAAAGAAATCAAAGTCTGATGTTTTCTGATCTCTCCTTTTAAATTAATTAAGGAAACAAAAGAGCAGAAATCCACTGGCAATATCTTTTAATTTCCAGTAAATTAAGTTTATAGCTAATTGCCTGCATATTTAAAATTAACATTAGGAACATCATATTATAATAAATATAGCTGAGAATTTAATAAAAAAGAGAATTTAATTAGATATTAAATTAAAATGGATTAAAATTGTGACTGTTGAAGTATCTCAAATTTAAATAATTATTAGAGCATTCGATTCAGCATTAAATTTTAAGAACTTTTCATCCTTGCAACTTTTGTGTGGGAGTGCTCAGTACAAATTTATTAGGGGCACAAGTTTTGAATAGTTTGAAGATGAGAAAGAAGAAGAATACCCGAATCATATCTCAATGCTGAGAGGAGCTCAGGAGATGATCAAAGAAAAAAATCATATTAATTGCTGAAAAGCCATAAATAAAAGCTGCAGATCAAGGGGTCAATCAATCATTTCATCTGCCACAATTTTTTTTCTCAATTCTCCATTTATTATTTTAACCAATCAATGATTTTAATTAAAATTCTTACTAAAATAGGCTTAAATATTTCGACGGGGGAGACGGAAGTGCACCTCCCCCCTTTTATGGTCAAAATTGCCAAAAGATCGTCCATAATAGAAGTATGAGCCAAAAATGGCAAAAAATTAAGAGTTTTTGGCCTTCTAAATTTCCTTGAGGGTAAAATTTCATGATTTCAATTTTTTTGCAAAAATTATCTCTTTTTTTGTTATTAAGTCCAATTTTGATGAAGTCTTTCTTTCATGTTTTTGGGACCCATTTAATATTAATTGATAAGTCAAATTTGAGCTCATTTATATTTAGCTTCTTTAAATTATTTGGCATATGAAATGATGATAAAAAATATGTGGGAGAAGTTCTGCAATTATTTTCCAAGAAGTTTAAATGATATAGTTAAAATAGTAAATAAAGCATACTATCTTTTATAAAATAGTGTTGATGAGACCTTCTCTTTGTTAAAGTGAGAGTAGGAGACCAAATACTGCGATAGATGGAATTGTCTTGACTTTGAACTTAACTTTCCATATTTTTCTTAAGTAAATATATTTAATCTTAGATTTTTGTAAGTTGGAGAGGACGTCAAATAACTGCAATATTTATCAATCTGAGGGCAGAATTTACTTATAGCCTAAATTTACCCTACATTATATAAAAACGATTATATAATTGAAAATTTGACTTAAAAAATATTTTGAGTGATTTTTTAAAAAATTAAATTATAAAATTTGACCCTCAAGGAAATTTGGAAGGCAAAAATCTCTTAATTTTTGGCATTTTGGCCAATTTCTGCCTAATTTTACGATTTTTGGGCCATTTTAATCATAAAAAGGGGGAAGGTGCGCTTCCATCCCTCCCCAATATTTCTTTTATTTAGCATTAAATAGATAAAAATAAAGGAGTTACATAAATAAAAGTAATGATCCTTTATTAGATTAAAATGCTGTGTTTTAATTATGAAAGATTGATAAAATTTATAAAATACATACCTTAAAGAGAATTCAAACAAAAAACACTTCATATTTTAATCCTACTATAAATATGTACTTCTAAGTCTCAAGTTAAACTTTGAAAGCAAACAAAAAACTATTCAAAAATTCAGATAAAAGAAAAGGCAAATTAATTCTTTAATCTATCTCCAATAAATTTGGGAAATAGAAAATTGACTCTATAATCCATTAATACATTTTTATTTTGTGTTTCAGAGGCTTTACATTGAAGTATATTAATTAGTTTGATATTAGGATAATCATAGTTTTCTTCTACGTATATTTAAAATTCTTCTCTGCTGAGTTGAATTGGTATAATATATTTCTTTCAATGCAATTAATATTTTGAGTTCCTAGAATTTCCATTTATACAGAAAATCTATTCGGATTAAAAGACTCAACAGCTTTAAACGCGATGTAAATAATCAGGGTCATTATCTTCTAGATATAAATAGTAATCCATTACAATATCAAAATTATTTTTCACATTTTCTTTCTCTCTTAAATAGAAGTTAACTCTTGAACAAGGAATTTTTAAAATTTTGATTAATTTAAATTTCAAAAAATTAATTTCTGAGGTTGGCACATTTTATTTTTTAGAACGTTCTGAAATGCTATTATTTTGTATAGATTATCAAAGTTCATTAAGATACATTGAGCTCAGTAGAAATAAAAGTGAGATAACTAAATAGAAAATTAGAAAATTGAATTAACTTTATTAAAACTTTATTTCTAATTTCTTTTATTTATTTTGACTTGATTATAATTATATAATAAGAGTTTACTTTAGTTGAAATTAAAATTTACAAACTAGAGACAAATTTGAGCAGCGACAATGAATAGAGCCTTATATTAGGATACTTTTTAATTTAGACTATAATTTATTATCTTTTATAATTACATAATTTTCTCAATTTTTCAATTAAATTTCTAGAGTAAAATTGTAAATTTTGCTACAATTATTCTTTTGTATTTATCTTTATTTTTAACATTTAGAGGCAATGCTTGATTTAGAGCATAGAGTATATGTTTTATTTCTAAAATCTGAATGAAAATATAAAATAATCTTTAAGATATCTAAAATAGAGGATTTGAAGTATTGAGCATTGGAGTGTAAACAATGAGGACTTATTTCTTTTTGCCCGTCCCAGCGTTCCTTCTCTTCAACTCTTACTGCCTCTAATGTTTTCATTAGAAAAAGTCACAGGATATTTATTTAACTTCTGAATCACCCATCCAATATATCTTTATTTACATAGTTAGATTCATTCATATCACCAGATTCTTTTTTAATGAAAGTAATCCTCTTAAAATATCACAAATCTTTATTATTTGAATTATATCAAAACCTCTTTCTTATGTTAAAATCAAATAAGTGTTTTGATAAGATGGTAGCAGAAATAAGATCAAGTTCAAAGTCTTAATTAGTGAAAAGTCAGAAAATTTGATATATTAAGATGTCTGATTGGTTAATATTTAATATCTCTAATATAGTTTGCTGTTAAATATATTGATTAGACTTAAAATTAATATACGAATGCCTGATTGGATTTCTATATTAAAGATATTGATTAACAAATGGGGTGGCTTAATTAATTAAAACTCAAATAATTTTACCACTAATCTTTAAATATTATAACCCCCAACTTTTCTTTTGAAGCCAGAAAACATTCTTCTTGAGCAGGCTGTTATCTATATTTTCATTTAGATTCTTATTTATACAACCATCTTATCAAAACACTTATTTGATTTTAATTCTCTCAAAGGAGTTTCTATAATGTGAAAAGGATATTTTGAATAATTATAAGAGTATAATAAAGGCTGTCTGACAGAAAGATAGATCATTTAAAGCAATTATAATTATTAAAATAAGAAGATTCTATCATGAACGACGACGATTAAAGAATCCTTATTCAGGATTCTACTAAAGTCTTTCAATATATAAGTTGAAACATAAAGCGTTAACCAAAACATCCCTCTCTTAAACTTTTTATTATAAAAACCATTATAATAATTATAAAGAAACAAAATAAAATAAAAATATGTTATCTATTTAAAGGAAAAATTTTGGAGTGAATTTAACGATCATTAAAAACAGTTTGGAAAAAATAAGTGGGAATATTTACTTATAATTTACTTAAATAGAGGTAACTTAATATTTATTAAAAATGGATATTTTTAATTAAGCTATGTTGAACCTACAAGTGATGGGAATATCCACTAAAATGAAGTTCAGCAAAAGTAGTCGAAGTTCTTATGCTGCATCGATCTCAAACAAGCACCGGTATGTATGTTTGCCTTTGACACAATTATTTCCGTGATCGTACTTGCTGTTCTTTTCAACTTGATTTTTTCTCAAGGCTTTGTTATGATTTGGTACTTCGCAAATAATAATAATCAATTTATTAAATAAGAGAAATTATTTTTTCAATAAAAATAATTAAGATTCTACTTCCCGTATCCATTTTTTTTTAATATGAGAAGATAATGAATAGGTGATAGTTGATTAAAAAATAAAAGATTTTTTTTAAAAAAAATATTCCTGATTTAAATATATTATTTCACTCAGTAACGAATCATTTATACTATATGATTTAATACTCAATTTATTTGAAAATAGGTAGAACCTTCGCCTAAAATTCAGTTTCTCGTTTATTGCTAATATTTGTCCTTAGACCTAAATAATTTAAGCCCACTCTTGAGACCAAAGAATTTTTCATTTAAGCAGTTAATTCATTTTTTAATATCCTCTAAAGTCCGATTCTAGATGAGGAGCATCAATATATGATATAAAATAAATCATTAAATTATTTAAAAAGTTAGTAACGGAAGGAATTAGAATTTAAAAAAATTAAATCGTATCATCCACTGGTACTACTTGATCATCAAATGCATTCCAGTCATCCCTATAAAAGTTTTCATTTTAAATCTCTTACTCCCAAATTCCCATTCGTATTTTTCCAATAGTCATTATTGAGAGAAAATTATATTGAATTTTTAAAATCCTAATTTTATTTACTTATATTTTTTTCACAACCAGCTTACTTTTCGCACTTCCCCGTCTCATTAGCTTAATCTACTACTATTTTAAGGACAGAAATTCAAAATCTCAGCTCTTTATAGTCAGATTCACAACATTTGCTATCAAGTTCTTTGTATTCTATAAACACTAATAAAATTAGTCATTGATAGGTAATTTAATTGATCCTCCTTGGCTTCCATATTCCTATTCACAATGTCATCTCAGAGAAGCAACCCCAAAGATGGATCTAAATTGAATATTAATCATTTATATTTTTGTTGAGATGACGGTAAAAACATAAAATTAACAGTCCTAACTTTAATGCCATAATAAAATACGCTGGCATATGTTATTACGTAATTCCTTAGTTCCTCTATCAGTGCGCTGACATTTATTACATTCATGCTTTGTACAAGCTTAGCAAGTCAAAGTGACCACGACACCATAAAAATTATATAATTTTATTCCTTTGAGACAATTATCTTCTCTCACGCCATGAATTTATAAAAATGCTTCATTCACTTAATTTCTCAATTCCTTTATAGATCTTCTTTTGAGTATTGCGATATATTTAAAAAAATATAGCTATTTACTTTAAAAAATGAATGAAAGAAAAATTTTCTGTTCTCGTGATTTATTCTGCTTTCTTAAGTTGAAGAGTTATAATATAAATAGATAAGGTTAGGAATGAATCAATTATAATATTTTAAATATTTCAAAATGTTTCCTAGCAACCAGAGTCCCCAAATTCAGATTGTGATTCTAGACTCCTCGTCTTAAATTTATATTGATTTCTTATTAAATATAGGAATCTTCGAAAGCAACTCCATTCATTACTCAAAAACAGAAAAACCTGACGAGTGAGAGGACACAAATTTCAAATGTTTAAGGTTTATCTTTCAATGAAGACACTCCTTATATGATGCTAGTAATGGATATACCATTAGCAGTATTTGTTATTTGGGCCACCATATATTAAAATATTTCAAATTTATCTATACCATGAGAATCTTTGAAACTGGTGATCGAAGTTTATATATCTTCACTCTAGATTTGCTTTATTTATTATTTTAAAGTCTCTAGTGTTCTTCCTCTATACATATTTTAAATGAATTGTACTTATTATTAACCTTAGGTGTCATCATAATTATTGTTTACACATATTCTCTCTATTTAACTAATTTATAATATAAATATTTATTTAAATACCTTACCTAGACTGGTAGGCTCGATTCTCTACATGTTCAACTAAACTACAATAACAAAATTTACAAATTTAAGAATTAATTGTTAACAATTTAAAAAAGCCTTCAGACAAGGTTATACTTATTCTATTCAAGAGCTATCAGTTTCGTTTGAACTTTATTTGGTACTGCGTTTTATTTTTATATTTATTAAATAATTTTATTTAATAATCGTCCTCGCTTACATCTTTTTAACTATGTCAGGAGAAAAATCAGATCCACTTGACGATAATAGAATTTATGAAATTTATAAAAAGTTAATTAGATGGAGCTAACTGGAATGGAGTTGCCAAATATGTTGGAACTTACTTCTACGTAATCCCCTATGGAATTTTCCAACTCGTTGACGCCTATTATTTCAAGTTTAATTTGCTAAAGATATAAAGATTAAACTTATTATAATTTTAAGTAATATTGCTACATATTATATTAGCTTGCGTACCAATGAATCACTCAGTGTAATAAGTAAGCTATCTCCAATATGTAGTATAATTAAATAGATCTGCATAACTGAAGGATTATACTAATTTCTTAATTTCAATTTTTATATATCTTTTTAATCTTACTATCTTTTCTATCGATATTAAAATTATTTGTTTGAGTTTTAGGATTGATAAATTTTATTAATTTCATAGATTATTACGAATATAAATTTGCAAATTGCGTGTAATTAGAATACCTAGCATGAAGGAGAGTGTTGATTTTATTTTTAAATTATCTCTAAAATATTGTAATTAAAATCGATTTAATTGTGAAGATATTTTTTAGCTGTTGGTTTTTAATTAATTATAAAAGAGGGGAATAAGATTTCTCTTAATACTTTTGATTCACAAATAGAGTATATTTAAAATAATAAATCATCCCCTACTGTATAATTAGAGTCAAGTCAAAAATAAAATTAAATATTCTCTAAATTATTTCTCCTTTGCTTCTTTAAAATTCAATTTACTTTTTAAATTTACAAATACTTGAAGATTTGCAATTTAATATGAATTAAATATCTTCTTTAAAACTTAATAAATTAAGGTTGAAGTTAAATAACTCTACGAAATTATAACAAAAATAATCGGAAACTTTTATAGATATATAGATTGTGTTTAGTAATTATATTTTAAAAAGATAATTTTAAAACAAAATTACAAAAATTAGATAATTAGGTGGATTCAAAAATATATTTTAAATTGGTTCATCGATTCTATAAATGAAATATTAGCAAGTATTTTTTTAGTATATGTCCATTTTAATATTAACTACTTTATGATTTTACATCTTTATAAAGAGAAATGCATTAATTATAATTTTCTATATTTACTCTAGAATAAAAAATTACTTTTAAATTAGTCATAATGTAAAAAATTCATCTTTAGAAAAAGAATTTTAATAAAAATTCCTTATTTGATTAAATGACCTCTCTTTCATTATTTCTTTAATTTGATAAAATTTGGAGCAATAATTATTGAAGCCCCTTCGATTAAATTAATATTCTTAATATTCTGGCAATTTATCATGAAAATGAAAATTTCACAGATTTATCTTTATCTGTTTCAATGAATATTTTATTAAAAGAATATTTACTAAATATATATATTAGAGATAATTAAAAAAATAAATTGAAAATTTGAAATAAAACTCTTAAAATCATAATTTTTGGGATTGTTATGATTAGCATAAAAAGATCTAAACTTGTTGCAATTTTAGTAATATAATTAATCAAAAATAAGCACAAATGAATTCTTGATTGCTATATAAATTCATCGATATTATTATAAATAGGTGTTCTTCTAAATAAAATGCTATAAACTCTATTAGTGGTGACACTTTTCTTAAATCTAGAATTCACTTTTGCAAAAATAAATACAAATATATATTAATGCACTAGGATAAAGATGCTCTAAAACTGCTCAATTTTCCGCTAACTAATTTTTATCATTAGTTTTGATTTTATAAATTAAGAAAACTAATGAATTGAGGATGGGATTTAAAATCAGTTTAAAAAATAAGTTTGATTTTCCATTGTTCCGAATGCCTGGATGTAAAATTTACTTAATTTTGAAATGACTTTTCCAGAATAGCGTAGATGGCTCATTTAAATAAAGAAAAAAGTTTTAAATAACAAAATAATCATCTTAATTTCCTGAAAAGCATGTAATAACCCTACTATCAATAGGTCTTAAATTCATTTTAGGAGATCTTATGCGGGATTTGCTTTATTTATAAATATTGCAAGTCATTTAATGTTCCAAATGTATTCTAAGGCTGTTCATGTAATCATTCTACTAATTTCTTAGATATTGTAAAGATAATTTTTTTGTCAATAAATTAATCATTATACTTTATATTTAATAAACATTAAATTAAACCATATCATGAAAAGCTTCAGCTGAGTTTAATTAACATAAATTATTGAAGATTAAAATTATTTCTTTGTTTTTTTAATCTTATAAAATTATATGCGTGATAATCCATTAGTTCTGGCAGTGGCGAATAATGCCTACCAATTTTGCATTGATAATTTAAATATGATGCTAGTTGTGACTTTTGCTCATCAGATTCATTTCTTGATCTCGAATCGTTAAGTGTTTTAATCTAATTTTATATTTACTTCTTCTATATTTTGAGTTTAATTTAAATTATTCTCTAAGAAATTTAAAACTACGAATTTTCATTTTTTAAAGCGCATTTTAAGTTGCTAAAACACTTTCATGGGTGAAAATGTAGTAGTAACAAGGATGAGCTAGGCTTAGAAGACACTTAATATTTGCCGAGCCAGTAAGTTTACAATACCAAATGTAACTTTCCAAAATGTAATTTATTTTCTTAAATTTTTAATATAGTAGAATATTTTTAACTTTGTTTAGAGAGGGAGCTCTATGTAAATCAGGATTCAAATCAATTATTTGAACTAGGCACTGCATTATTTCCCTATAAATAACTGACATCGGCTTTCATAGAGTTAAGCAGCAACTATCTTATTCTCACTTTAATAAATATTTATCTTGATTTTGCTTAGAATGCTTGGGAAATCCTCGTCATGGAAAATACTTAGGCTTTTTTAAATGGCTAGATTGTCATCTTTGATGCTCTGAATATTTTAAATCAATTTACTACATAATATAAACCATTTATGCTTTTTATATTAAACTTTAGCTACTATATAAATTATTCAGAGTTATTTCTCAAAAGTTTACTTTGAGGTAGTGTTTTCATTTCATTAAAATTTTAGATCTTGGTAGAAAAATATACATTAATAATAATTATCTTTAAAAATAAATCAAAATTATTTAAAAGTATTAGATAAAAAATAAAATTAAACAATTGCAATCAAAAAATAAATATGCAAAATAAAAGTCAATTATTGCTTTTTATTTACTATAGTTAAAATGGAAGGGCTGAGATATTTTTGCAACTAGACCAAGATAATGTTTATAAAATATTTATTTTGAAATTAAAATAATTCATCGTCAAATGCAACTCTCTTCAGCTTGGTTCAGGAATAAAGTTTCTTTCTGAATGATTTTAAATTTATTTAATAGATCAACAGCAAGAAGAGCTGTCCAAAATTAGCAACAATTAGAGAGCGAGTCTGATTCTAATACGAAGCAACATTAAGCTACAAGACCTAACACTCAAGAGTAAAATTCTCATTCAGGTCTCATTTTAAACATTTAGATGACTTAGGAGAAGAGGGTCAACTCATCATTCTCGCTTTTGATAAAACAATTAAGAGTAAATAAAATTTAAAGTAAAATTTTTAAGTGTTTATTTAATATAGAAACATCGAACTTCAGGTAATTTTAAGTATTCTTATTATATCAATAGCAAACCTAATTTTCATAATTAATCTCCCTTTCTAAGAAAAAAATTAGAAATTTTTAATTTTCTTCCCACCTAAAAAATTTCAAAAAGGGAAAAAATTTAAAAATATTATTTTCCTTGTTGTTAACATCAGTGGGGAGTTCTTTCTGACAGATACTCCTTTAAATCTCCAGTTCAAAAATTTTTCAATTATCTTAAGTTTAATTCATTTAATTTTTTTAACGCAAGCACTGCAAATAGCAACTGATTGCAGTCTCACCTCCAATTATTCAACTACAGGAGACATAGTCTTTGACAACTTCACTCTCTAAGGAGAAAGATACAGAACTTAGGCTAGGCCTCTCATCAACATCAAGACTGTGAATTAAAAAATTATAGAATATTTGCATCAATTAAAGTATTCCTCTTTTAATTCAAGGAAGTTTCATTATCAAATATTTTAAAATAAGTACGTGAATAATGTGACTATAGAAAATTCTAATTTTCTGTCCTACTCATCAGTTAATGATGCTAGCTATTATTAACTATTCATAGATTCCGCTCTAACTTGCTTGGTAACTCGGCAAGATAACATAACTAAGAATATAAACTTTGTGAACAACTATATATCGTCTAAAGGAAGGAATTTCAGTGGCATCATGGTTCTCTATTAAATCTTAGTTATTCACATATTCATATAAAAGAAAAATCTGAATAGAATTTAATTTGAAGGAATACCACATCAGGAGATAGCCTTAGATAAATATTTTTTCCAAAATAATTATTTCTCTTTTAAATTCGAGCAAAATTCGAGAACATAACATCTGAGAACGTATACACGTACACTGATTTCCTGAAACTAGGAGGCTACGATAAAAACTTGTCCATGAAGAATCTGAGCTTCAATAATGTCAACATACTGAAGCCTCAGACTTTTATTTTGAATGCGTCTAGTACAAACTTTATCTTTGCTGATGGTAAGAATTAATATCAAGGATTAAATCCTAATTATAGTAATCAAGTTGGAAAATTCTTTGATCATCGGCAGGCTGGCACTTTTATTTCAATTCTCTAAATACCTTAAAGCTGAGAATATTCTAATTCGAAATGTCACCAGTAAGGTTTAAAAACTTTTGTATTATTACTTTAGTGGACAAACTTCAGAATTCACAGCAACTATTTTTAAGAATAATTTCTTTTATTTTAGTTTATTTTTAAATTATTGATGAAATATTCAAGCATTCCTCAGCCCCTTTCAATGCAACATGCATTTTGGATAACCTTTGATTTCATGATAACATGTATTTTCAGAATTCAGCTATGCAATCGGACAGATACCATTCCTAAATCGTGCTTAACAATTCTATCCCTTATTTTACTATAAATCTATCTTTGAAAATGAGAAAATAGATTCTCAGTCTTATTACATAGGGTTCCTGAAGACGCAGTCATTTATAGTCGAAAACACTCTATTTAAAAACATTACCTATCGCGATAGCATAAAATCTCAAACCTACATCCTCAGAATAGATGAGCTAGGATTATTTCCTGGCTCTTCTAACTCTTCAATCTCAAATGTGACTGTACTAACTATTTTTTCATTTTTATATAATAATTCTACTAAGTAACTCAATAAGTTTTCTCTCCTTTAATGGTTATACAATCAATTAGTTCACAGGATTTTAATATCTTCGGATAGACAAAAGCTTATTCTTTAAATGAATATGATATTTTATTTATTCGAGGGAAACGTATTCACAAAAAACGAAGAGTTTATAACAATACAAAAGTTCTAAAACCCTTTTAGATACACATAGATTCAACTTTTTAATTCAAAGTTCCTCAATTTAATTTAAGATTTAAACTAAGAAATATTTCTTTAAAATTAAAAGTAAATAACTCATGTGATGAGAGAGCCTTCTTGATCAAGAACTACTAGAATGAAGTTAATCCGCTTTACATCAACTAAAAATATGTCATAATATATATATATTAAACTCATGTGAAATTTAGAATAGCAAGGGGTTGTAAATTTCATTAGAAGCATATTTATTGTTTAAGCGAATGAAGTTTAAAAAATTTTCTTTAAAACCCGAAAAAAAAATTAAAAAAACGGCAAACCCTTTTAAAAAAACTAGTTAAACCTTTTTTTTTTGCTTAAAAAAATAAAAAAAATTTTGTGCCCGAGAATCAAAGAAAAAAGGCAAAAGGGCAGAAATACTTGGAGATTACAGGAGACTCAGACCTACATATAAAACTGCGTGTTTTTTTGGCCCAATTTAAAGCCCCGTATGGAGGCTTTTCTTCAAAAAATTTTTTAAATAAAAAAAAATTTTTTAAAAAAAATAAATTTTGGTTTAAAAAAAAGGTTTTAGCTTTAATTTTTAAAAAAGGAAATTTAAAGGCTTCCAATTTTAAAAAAATCTTTTTTTGGTTTGTTAAAACCCCTTTTATCAAAAACTTTTTAATTGCAAACTTTTTTTTTAAAAAAAAATTTGAATCCAAAAACCCCCAGGGCCCAAAAACAAATTTTAATTTTTAATAAAAATTCTTCCAAAAAACCTTTTCTTTTAAGCATTTCTTTGGGTCTAGATGAAATGAGTCCCCTTTTAACAGGAATCTGTATATTTTAAAAAACTTAAATTTTGTTCAAACTACTATTTATCCGAGTCTATTGATTCAAATAAAACAACCTTTTTCTTTTTTTTTTTACTGCTTCGACCTTAGTCAAGCCAAATTAAGATTGTCATAAATAGTTATAACTGGAGTAGATACTCTAGTAGGTGCTTTTCAAAGCACAATCTCAATTTAGATTTATTATAAATTTAATTTTGGATTCAAAAATAGTGGACAACAAGCTATCTATGTTAGAGAAACCCTATGCGTCACTAACTTAGTCACTTTTGAATATATCTGCAACAGATATAAAATCTTGTTGATTGCTTATTTATTATATCACTAGGCTCGCTTATTACAGTTAAGAGCATGAAACTTAATCCTTTGCCAAATTATTCCTTTAATCAAGACTAATCATGCAAAATGTCAGAAGATATCAGTGATAATGTCAGGAATCAGCTGCAGCCAGTCTACGTTAAGCAACAGCTACGCCATGAGTATTATGGACTCAAGCACCTTCCTTATCCAAAAGAGTGTCTTCGATCGTATTTAAATCCTTAGCAATTACGGAATCATTATTGAAAGAAATTCAAAGCTCTTCGTTTCAGACTCATCTATCCTCTAGTATATAATCATTTAGATCTTAATTAAGAAATAGCTAAATATCTGGTGTTTATTTTATTTTGCTTCCAATTGCATAAATTAAAACCGTTTCATAGAGTCCTAAAGTAGTCAAGTTTAAATATCAAATAACACAATAAATAGGCATTGCTCTAACTTCTACGGTGGGGCGGTTTCCTCTCAAAATGATAATCTTTTCATCTCAAATATCTAAAATATTAACCTAAATCAAATAATTTATGGAAAAAGGCTTAGTGTTTTAATGCTCTTAAACTCATACGTGCAATTATGAAATTAAAAAGAGCACTTTCAGCAATAACATAGCCATTTAAAAAGGTGGAGCAATTTGGTATAATAAAAACTGACCTCAAGGACTAATAGAAAATTTATTCACTTAAAATTATGCTCCCTACGGCTAAGACTACGCTAGCTATCCCTTCTCAATTAAGGTAGTTGAGTATGATCAGATAACTTTAGCAAGCGGCTAAGCCTACAATGGAACTATTAAGGTTAAGATTATTGATCCTTTATTTATTTTCCCGAGGGCTAAACTGTAGTGGATGACAATTAGTCGTAAGATTCATTAAAACTAACTTCTTTCTTTTTAGAGTGATTATAATCGAACCAGACGAAAGGAATTAAGAAATTATTGGATAAAAATAAGTCAAGGTTTAAAAAGGAATTGCTATTTTCAAAGATATAACATTTGTAGCTCAACCTGGAACATAAGGCAGGAAATTTGAAATTTATTCTTCAGTGATAGATGAAGACCAAATCAGGAAGAATTTCTAAATGAATGAAAATGAAGATATCAATACAGATTTCGTGAGTTTCAATTTTAGAGAATGTCGTATCGGAGAAGCACAAACAAGCCTTGAGTAAGAGATTTACTTCAAATAACCATTTTTAGGTGCTAAGTTTGTATGGCCGGGGCCTACTAATTGTAAACTTCGCAAGAGAGTTGCAAAGATTGCCAAAGGAATTCAGAGTGTCCAGGAGGTTCATAAATTGAAATTCATCCAGGTTTTTGGAGAGTGGATTATTTTTCAGACAGAATCTATAAATGTCTTTAAGCAGATGCTTGCTTGGGTGGCATATATGAACTTAATAGCACCTCTAATAAGACTTAGAATACGATTTGCGCTGAGGGTTATTCTGGTAATCTTTGCAATAGATGCACGGTTGAAGGTGATGTTATCTACTCTCGAAGTGGGGTGTTCGGGTGCTTACCTTGCCCTAATCCTGCTCTAAACATCCTTCTTCTTTAAGCTGTGTTGATAATCTTAATTGTCTACATTTTGCTAATGGTAGTTTAATTTTGCATTTTTATTTAGCAACCAATCTAAAAAGCTCAAGGACATTTGTCCTTTAAGCAGCCATGAGAATACTTACAAACTTTATCTACATGGTCACTACGACAAGCGTGCTCTCTCTTGAATGGCCTCACATTCTCAAAAATCTTTATGATTTATTCAGCATCATGTTCTAATAAAATATTAACATTTCTCCTTAGACTGCTTTATTAGAGTTTCTTTGATTTAAAATGAATCAGCCTCATTCGTGTATATCAAAACACTTTTCGTGAGCGTTGCTCCTTTCGTTCTCATATTTACTATTTCACTATTCATGGTCATAATTGTTCTTTTCAAGAATGAGGATTTTCAAATGCTCTAAAAAAATATATAAAATTAAAAGAATAGCTAATTTATTTAAAAGTGATTTAAGAGTTTACATTTGACGGGGACCATTTGTTTTACTGTTTAACTTTGGGGCTTCCATTCATTCTGGTTTGGATAAAGTATTAAATATCTTTTCATTTTTAGTTGACATCCATTTGAGTTTATTAATCTTACCCTTGCTAGCTTTTGGATACCTTTTCAAAAATATGAAGCATCTCAATAATTCGGAGTTAAGACAGAAATTTCAATCATTGTATGTTGGATTGAAAAGTGACTACTTTTACTGGGAGTTTGTAAACATAGCAAGAAAAACTTTCATGGTAGCTGTGAATGTATTCTTTCAAACACAAGTAGATTACTTCAAAGCTCTTAATAATTAAAGTTTATTATTAAATTTACAATGTTACACACTATATATTAGACCCTATAAAAGTCAATTGCTGAACAATTTGAAGTCAAGAGAGATGGCTTGCTCTATCTTCGCTTTCTTCTCCTCACTTATATTTCTTTCTCTTGAATTTTGGATAGTTATAAACTTTTATTATCGTGGGAGTTATAATTTAATTTCTAACTCTATGGCTGTATTGTGTATTAGCCACTCAAAAATATAAATGCCTCAGGAAATTAGCTGATGTGCTCAAGAGTATATCTCTTATAAAGCTTACTCACCTAATTTTACTAAAGAAGAAGAAACATCAAGCAAAACTAAAAAAATTGAGAAATGAATTAAACACAGACGATGAATTGATAGAAGATTATGTTATTCTTCAAACTTCAATAAAGCAGTCAATATCCTTTAGATAATCATAAATCAGTCCAGTATAAATGCTAAAGAAGTCCTCTATTCGTAAAAAACTCAAAAATCTAAAAGCACTAAGTTTAATGCTTTAAATTAAAATGACTTGTTCAAAGTGTATGAATAACTTGGCGTCCAGGTTACATACCATAAAACTTTTAGAACCAAAGATAATGTAATAGGATTAAACAATACTTACAAATTATAGAAATTTAATTTCAATAACTTATTCATAAAATGAGAGTCAAAAATATATGCTACTTTTATTTTTTACTTGATTAAGATTCTTTTACTCAAAGCGAGATGGTGCCTTCAAGTTTAGGCTTCAACAACGAATATAAGATCCAATCTTCTTTCTCCAAAAATTATCTAGAGATTAATACTCAAAGTTTTTTTGTTACAAATTTTTATTAGAGAGAAAGAAGCGAAGTGAAACTCCTTAGATAAAGCTTAATTTTGACTAATCCTCCTTCCATCTCTCGCCTGATAAAAACTACAGTGCGCTTATCCATAAAAACCAGACTCTTTAAGTAGAGCCAAGGAAAAGTTAGTTCTTAGGACAAGCTATAGAAGAAGAGAAAGAAGAAATCTATTCTGAGGATGAAAACTTCAAAGGCAGTTCAATTGCACAAGAAAGAACTGGTTAATTGCAGCAAACTAACTTTGGAATATTCTCCATACAGCCAAAAGATTCTGCATTCGAACAGAGCAAATTAAATCAAGAAAAAAATGGTATCCTACCTATTAAGCTTGAGTTTAGCAATTCTCCATAATCGATGAGTGAAGAGAAGTTAATGCCCTTATCTCCTCCCTAGTCACAATTAAGTAGATTTAAGTAAATTTCTTTTGCGCAAAAAGAAGACTCTCATTAATCTATTTTGCATTTGACACTTTATTAAATTTGATGATCATAGAGATGGAACAATAGAGTAAAAAACTGCAAAGTCCATGTTTGGAAAGAAACAAAGACTATCTTCTTAGAGAAAAGTCAGCAAGTCTCAGTTTTTATACTAGGAGAAAATGAAAAATTTCAAGAATGGTTTAAATTTGTCTGCTCTAGAGAGGTCAGACAGAAATGAAAAAATTCAGTCCCCTAAATTAGAAAGGGTTCACCCAAACTTTGAGACTAAGAGTTTTAATAACTCTCCCTAATCGGCTCTTGAAACTAAAGGAAAGCAACAGTATGGAATCTTTGAAATAAAGTTAACTAGCAGATCAAAATCAAGATTTGAGAACAAAAATTTTATATCTAAAATGATGGTTTAGTAGTATATTCTCCAAAGAAATATGAAGAAAAGCTTTAATTTTTAAATTTATATTAGCTTGATGAAAGTCAAGTAGAAATAATATAATTTAAAACAAATAAGAGATAACAAGGCAAAGTTACAAAATAACTTAAGAATATACTTTGAAAAGTAATATTAACTCCTAATTCTTAAATTAATTTATAAGGTGTTGATTTATGATGTTATTTTTAAGCAAAAGATGTTAATATTTTAGTCTTATGTTTCTTTTTTAAAATAGTAGAAAATAAATTTTAAGACTAATAAATCATCATATAAACAAACCTTGAAATGGTAGAACTAGAGCCATTAAAAGATCCTCTTGGAGATAGAATCATTCAGTCTGTTCCTCTCATTAATTTAATATAGACTTTTACAAATTGCTAATTTCATTTCATTGAATTTCATTGTCTAAATATAAAAGGAAATAATCACCTTAAAACTATTAAAGCAAAGTAAAGTAAAGTAAATTTTAGGAATATAATTAATAATTAATTTCAAAAAATCAGCACTTTCGTACTGTTTAGAGAAATCAGGTATTATCCTATATAAGCTTAAAACTATTAAATATTAAATTATCCTCTCCCTCCTCATAAGCCTTTGACTCCCGAACATATTTATGGTAAGTGTAAATCCAGAAGTAGCGAATTATAGGAAAGAGAATCATATGCATAAATATATCTGAATGACCTAAAATACCCTTAAAATTTTAAGTACTCTAAATGCTTATAAAATTAACTAGGGGATGATGGCCTTCCAAATTGGAAAATGGTCTTGAAAAACTTCGTTTCGCAAGGAAGAGTCACAAAATCAAGTGCAATCAAAGTCATAAAGCAAGCCATGGAACTTTTCAGTAAGGAAGCTCAATACTATATGCATATCTAGCTAACTTTAAATATAGAAAAGGAACCAAATATAGTCAAAGTACCTGACCCAGTTATTTTTGTTGGAGATATTCATAGAAATGCAAATGGAGAGATGAATAGCTATTAAATGAGTAACTTAAATTAATTTTCTTAATCCTTTATCTTCATTAAGGACGCATTTCGTTTATAGAATCTCAAAATAAAATGAATCTTCTTCCTTTGCTCTTTTAAAATGCTCGAGTGCGTCTTTGATTTCATCCTTGCTGGCAAGTAGTATCCTCTTGGTATTTTGTTGTCTGGACACATACCCTTAGGGGAATGAAATCTCTATTTGTCTTAAGTTAGATTGCATCCTCATTATCTTTCCATGAAGCTCAGCTTTTGCTTTACCACATCGGGTTGACTACAGAGGGGTTTTTAAAATAGTTAACTTACATTTTCCACCTGGGGATGTGTATTTGATTTTGGAAGACCGTCAAACTTTCCAACTTGGGAGGTTTAATTGATTACTCATCATCCGCAGTAGGTTCAAATTTCCCGAACCTTAGCACCTTTGAGT
>JAJKFJ010021725.1:0-10800 GCA_027382625.1 Tetmemena sp. SeJ-2015 | reverse complement strand
TTGGCTTCAAGGGTTTCATTTGCAGTGGAATTTGATCTATGGGTTGAATCATACTTGAAGCGATATGAAACCAAGGAATACTTCTATTGAAAGTGAAGATGATACAATATAATTTGCAACAAGACATTGTAAGATAGAAAAGGGTTCAAACCTTGAAAAAAAGTTAGAAAAAGTAATAATCAAGCAACCAATAAACCCCAAAACACTCAGTTATCTGAGATAGAGAAAGCATTTAAAAGGGTTTATAAAATTCAGAGAATATGGAAGACGTCAAGGTCACCTTCCTAGAAGATTTTAGATTGCCTGCTTAGGTTAAAATTTAGCATGATTATAAGTATTAATAAAGAAATTTAAATTATACACAACTTATTTTCACTTTCTTATCATATTATGGGGTTTTGGGGTTTTGACTGAGCACTTATAGTCTTTTGAGTTTTTGAGTTCATTTCATTGAGCAATCTGGACTAGTTGAATTTTTTCTTCATTTTATTGATGTTTTTCTAGCCATTTATCCTTCGTAATAACTTTGAGTTCATATAAACTTTGAGTTTTCTGAGCCCTCTGAGTTGATGTGCAATTTGAGCCATTTGAACCCTTGGAGCTCGTTGAGGTCATTGAGCAAATTGAACCCTCTGAACTATATGAGTCTGTAGTGATAAAGTCGTCCATGAATATCTTGATGTCGTTTTGAAGTCTGTTTCTACTCCTAGAAGTTTGATAGTGCTAGTCCTGCTTCAAATTTTATCTCTTCATTAATGGTCAGCCTAGTATATTTAAAGTGCGCAGAGGTACCTGCTGAGACCAGGTGTTCTCTCCAATTATAGAAAAGCCTTCCTTTAATTCAAAGGTGGCTAAGATCGATAGCTATGAGTAAATTATGTGTGATAGAAAATAGTTCAAGAGGTTGTCTTTTGATTTAGACAACTCCATTCATAGGCTTCAACTAAGAAAACTAGAAAAAGTTTTCCCTGGTGGAGGTAGGCTGAATAACGAGCCCTCAGATAATATACCTGAGAATCTAAAGGAAAATAATTTTGAAATACATTCGCTCCTTGTTCTCTTATCTTCCTTTCTCTATTATAAACCACTTTATTTCGTTAATTTTTAAAAAGGATGGCTGCTCCTGACGCTCTCCAACTCCATCAGCAAAAAAAACGCAGTTTGCTCAAGCTAGCACGGGAGCTCGACCCAGCCAGTCTGACCTCCACGACTCCTCCAGTCAAGCTGCACGCAGCCAGCCACCGGGGCCGACCTCAACTCAGTCGGGGCTCGACCCTCTCACTGACCTTGGGTGAGGTCCTCGGACTTGCCGAGGGTGAGAGCTAAAGATGGTCGAGGGAGTTCGGAGCTTCAGCTCCCCCGCCGGACTGAGTTGAGGTCGGCCTCGGTGGCTGGCTGCGTGCAGCTTGACTGGGAGGAGTCGTGGAGGTCAGACTGGCTGGGTCGAGCTCCCGTGCTAGCTTGAGCAAACTGCGTTTTTTTTGCTGATGGAGTTGGAGAGCGTCAGGAGCAGCCATCCTTTTTAAAAATTAACGAAATAAAGTGGTTTATAATAGAGAAAGGAAGATAAGAGAACAAGGAGCGAATGTATTTCAAAATTATTTTCCTTTAGATTCTCAGGTATAATGTCTGTGATTACCATGAGTATATCAAATATGGCATCTTGTTGACAGATGAGCATCAAAGAGTTTCTGAATAATTATCTGATAATTATTGGTGATAATAATTAAATACTTATGACCCTTTATCCTTCAGCTTTAGATTAATTAAAGTAATCTCGAAATTCAATACATATTTTACTAACTGTTGTAGCGATCGAAGTTGACTGTGGAGTATAAGCAGTTGTCTCTGCTATTTCCTGCTATAATATTATCTGGGAGAGTCTGCTAAAATTAGCATAAAGTATATGCCTTATCTTGAGTGCTCATCCTCACTTTGATGTCATGAAAAACTGAATTGTCTTTCATTGATATTAATAAAATTCATTCTCTTGTACATATTTTGAATATAAGAGTAAAAGCAGTTTATATCTATAGCAGAAAGGATTAAAGATTGATTCGCGACTATTGAAGTTATGCTTCTTGCTCTAATACTTAACGTCATTCAGTATAAACTTTCTGACAGAAGATATAGATTATGGGTTCCCAAAAATAATTTTGATGCTTCGAGAGAGTTCTTTCAGCGTTGTTTGCTCGTCAGATTTTATCAACTTCTCCCGAATCCAAGATTCACACTTTCCTTTGAATTCCTTTTTTGCCCTAGAGCCTGATCTCTAGGGTCTCAAGAGTTTTATTACATCATAACTATTATTCACTTCATTTTAATTTAAGATAGCTTAAATCGTTTGGCTAGTTTGGTTTAAGGGACTTTATGGTGTAGCATAGCTTAAAGAGTCTTCCTTTCATTCTTAATGTTAATTCTCTTGGATCTTGTCTATTTTTATTTCTAAGGGAAGGATAAAATCTCCTTTCATCTTAAAGAGTTGATAACCTATAATAATTTCGAGCTCTGAGGTATAATTGCTAATGTTTGAAAGCATTATTAATTACTTCTAAGGTATTGAGCCTGTTAATTAGTTTTCCTATTTGCTATCTATTTTTCAAATTTCTTCTCTGAACTTTGATGCAACTCGAAGTGAGTTCAAAAGAATTTTTTTATTTTCCTATCTCAAATGAGTCATTTAATTCATTACAACGCTTTGTAACTAACGGTTTAGGGATAAGTAGCACTTTTTCGCTCTAAATTAATTAATGGGCTTGCAGCTTAAGAGATACAATCCTCCCATCATAAATCGCGAAGATTTTTACTTTCTGTATTCTCTGAACGCCTAGTAACAAAAGTGAAGACCATGAGGAGGTACAAATTTCGACATCATCCATTGAACTAGAATCCTCGCTCTCTTCTCTTACGTTTTTATCCTCGTAGTCTAATGAAACCCTTTTCTTTTGGAAGAAGTCTGTTATTTTTGACTTTCCCTTGTTTAAATGATTCATTTTTTAATTTTAATAATTTATTTCTTACAAGTTTTCCACTTAAAGAATTCCTTTTTGCCTCGAGATATTCTCAAGGGGAAAGGACTTTCCAAAAAAAAATAAAAATAAATAATTTAATTTTTTTAAAGAATCATTATTTTATAATAAAGGTGGAAGAGGCTTTACTCAAAAGAATAAGGAATGTAATAGCGAACAGACTCCAGCTTTGTAAAATATAACTTCCATGGCATCTTTGATATTCTACTACGACCTTGCGGTAATCAATGCAGAGCGCACAATACTCCAGCGTTACTTCTTGAGCTGAGGCCTATCTCTAACGACTCATGTATGGCTAAGAACAGGTGGTCTATGCCTTCGGGAGGGAAGGTTTGAGCAGAGTCCTCCTCTCCTTCACATGGCTAATAGCAGTACCCTGGATTTACTTAATGGGCTGTCCAGATGATCATTCATTTCTAAAGATTTCAGAGAAGCCGACTTTAAGAGTCAGAAGAGATGGAAAGGTAGACATAAAATAAAGGTGAAATAGAATGAGATTAAAAAGCTTCGACAGGTTTAACATCTTACTAGAAATTTATTATTCTAATTTGAAAATCTATTCTCACTCCATTCCTTTTCAATATATTTAAAGATTTAAGGCCTAAAAATAAATAAAAGGTGAAGGGATGAACAACTAGAGAGTAAATAATTAGATTAAGATCTGACTTTCTGACCAAGAGAAAGAAATATGGAGTTTGTATAACGCCGTAGTGCAAATATACTCCATATCCATGAGCTTTGTCTCTCTTCATTCTCCTTCATAGACATCTCCATCTGCGTGAATAACCAGCACTGGTCCCAGTAGTAGCCAATGTCTGTGGCTAAGGTGTGCTCATCGTCAGCCGGGAGGTACAGGGGGTTTGAACCCCTCAGGTGACTGCCCCTACCCGTCCTTCATTGTCACTGCAGTACTTCATAGTCTCTTATTGCTCTGATACCTAACACTGCTCCTCTCCCCTTTACTAGGCCCTCTTCACATAACACACCTATACACACAGACACACAGCTTACGGTCACCTGAGGGGTTCAAACCCCCTGTACCTCCCGGCTGACGATGAGCACACCTTAGCCACAGACATTGGCTACTACTGGGACCAGTGCTGGTTATTCACGCAGATGGAGATGTCTATGAAGGAGAATGAAGAGAGACAAAGCTCATGGATATGGAGTATATTTGCACTACGGCGTTATACAAACTCCATATTTCTTTCTCTTGGTCAGAAAGTCAGATCTTTAATTATAAAACCGAATCAGTTACTCTCTAATACTCTAATTTCTAACTTTTATTTATTAATTCAGGCCGGGAGTATTTAACGTATTCAATCGAATTAATTTATTTATTTCTAATTTTAAAAATCAATTCTAAATTTATAATACTTACCCGATTAGTATGACTGGCTCTACTTATAGTGCATGATCAATTGTTATAAAGGGTTAATCTCACTAAAATAAACTTTATATTTACGGACTTCCGAAAATGGAGTCTAATTCCACTTGACCTTCTTGAAAACAAATGCGATCAGTTCCAGAGCTTTCTACTTACCTTTCCATAGCAAAGTTGCTTTATTCCAGACATTAAACTTATTTCTTTAATAGAGAGAAGACTCCCTCAAATAAAGACTGAAGCCATTAGTTAAAGAAAAACAGCGTAGCTGAGAATACACATTGGATATCGTAAGATCATCAAGTCTCTGCTATCAATCATCTATTTTGAACTCACCATCAGACGCTTATCGAGAGCTTAGATATCACTAAATGAAGTATGAAGAGTTTGAACTGTCTAAATGAAATTCAGAATTTATTCAGCAACTACCTCATACTCAGATTGAACAAAGGCAAGAAACGAAAGGAAATCTTCTGAGAGTTGAACAACTACTACTCAATCCTTCTAATAAGTCATCCAATATTTTAAAAGCTTATATCTAAATTATTCACTTCCACAATTGTAATAGATCATCCACCATTATTATATTAAAAGTGAATCTGATATATAATAATGTCTCTTGATAAGGATATCACCTTGGGTTCAACTCTGCTCGAGAGGCAAGGATAAATTTAATTAAAATCAAGACTTTATTATGGGTGACATTCGCTTATATTGAGAACATAAATACATAATTCGTTTCATTTCAAGTTCTATTTACACTTATTTCATTTTACTTGTCCTTGACTTAGGCTTTCCCTTACTCTATTTATGACATTTCTCTTAATTTGTATCTAATGAAAATTCTTGAACTCTGCGAAGGTCTGTTAAACTGCTGTCGCTTTAACCCTAAAATCTCAATTAATAAAGTTATCGATTAAAGTTAAAATTTAAATGTTAATCAGAATAAAATAAAAATAATAAATGAAGAGTAGCAAAAAGTTGACCATTAAATCTTGAGACAAATAGTCAATAAGAGTCTTGTTGGATAGCTCTTTAAATTATAAGATGAGTTTGTTCTTCACCATTACGATAGGAAGTGCTTATGAAGAGATATTGATGTTTTTTACTATAAACCATAAAATTAACCAAGTTTAAAAACTTATGACCGAGGTAACTCACTCCACTGGCCTCCTACGAAGAAGTTATAAGGATTAAAGTTTCTTATAATTTAACTCTTTATCTAATAAATTAAACCCAAAAACTCACATTTCACCTGCGAAGATTTTAAAAGCTATTAAATTTATTTGTTATTTAATTCTCTTTTTTTTTAATTCTCAGCTATATCTTACTTGAGCTTAATGGTTAGAGCAACCACCAAACCCTTGAGTCTTATTCTGTGTGCTTTATTGATTAGGAAATCTCTATATGAAGAATATCTGTTTATATTTCATATTCGACGTATAATCTTATTATAAAGCCAGTTTAACTCTCAAATTAATAGGTAAGATTTAGAACTAAACCCACAAAAAATATTAAAAATATGATGATAAGCTTCAAGGTTTAATTACATTTTATATTTTTAGATATTACAATGAATGTGGTTAGCAATCAAGCAGGGATAAAAAACTCTTTACTCTTCCATTATGAATTTATGAATTAAATATGAAATAATTATAGAATGATTAAGATTAGGTAATTACACAATTGATCTACTTACTTTTCTCAATTCTTAAAAAAAATTTAATCAATTTAAATAATTAATTACAAATTTATAACGAATAATGTCTGCTGCTGCCAGCCTCAACCATCTATAAAAATCGCTATTTTGCTGAGTTGGCAGGGGAGGTCCACCCAGCCGGTTTGACCACGGTGGGTCCAGCCTTGGCAGCGGCACTCAGCCCTCCGGATTAACGACGAATCGGCTCTCTCACAGACATTGGGTGACGTCTCGTAATTGCTAAGGTGAGAGCTAAAGATGGGCGAGAATCCCTTGGAGCGGCTACTCCCTCGTCGTTAATCCGGAGGGCTGAGTGCCGCTGCCAAGGCTGGACCCACCGTGGTCAAACCGGCTGGGTGGACCTCCCCTGCCAACTCAGCAAAATAGCGATTTTTATAGATGGTTGAGGCTGGCAGCAGCAGACATTATTCGTTATAAATTTGTAATTAATTATTTAAATTGATTAAATTTCTTTTAAGAATGGAGAAAAGTAAGTAGATCAATTGTGTAATTACCTAATCTTAATCATCCTTTTATGCACTTAAGCCAAGTGAACTATAGTTAAAGTCTAAATATTTTAAAGAATTCAGATTTAATTATTTTTTGATAATCTAATCCTGAATAATCTATTTTTAGATTTGAATTGAAAATTTTACAGGCTCTTAATCAAATAATCTAGTTTATCTGTTGGCATATTTTTAGTTAATGATTATCAGTTTTAAAAAGGTAGGTCAGCTTTCCTCTTTAAAAAAAAAATAATCGAGTAGCAAGAGAAATATCTAGAGCAAAGGAAGATAGATAGATATTAGGTAAATGTGGAGCATCAGCAAGTTGACTAGTTGCAAGATTTCAAATAACTTGCTATAGAACTTCATATGGCTGGAGTTATTAATGAAGACCAAAGCTCTCTTCCTCCGCACATTAAATTTAAAGAGAGGTTGAAATGAGTTCTCCACTAAGCTGAAATATAATATACCTAAGAATCTAAAAGAAAATCGTTGAAAAGCTAGAGAAATACAGAGCAAGAAGGAAGAACTAAAGCTAGAGATTAGAGTTAAAGAGATATATATTAACTTCTAATATATTTGAACTTTATTAATTTTTCAATGTAGTTAATCTTTTCCATCTCCACATATTTCAACGCAAGCAGTCTCCAAGACCTAACTTCCTTCTTTTCTTCATCATCATCTTCCTCTGAATCAGTACCCTCGTGCGAACCCTCTAAAGAGGAGCATAAAAGCCTTGCTTTTTTGAAAGTTGTGAGCTTCACTTATGTTTTGAGTTTTCATAATCAAGCATTTCTGGATATCTCTGCAAAGTTAAAAGCTCACTTGTCAAAAGTGTTCAACCTCTAAGAAAACAATAACAGTTATCAACTCTCCTCTTTAGAGGGTTCGCACGAGGGTACTGATTCAGAGGAAGATGATGATGAAGAAAAGAAGGAAGTTAGGTCTTGGAGACTGCTTGCGTTGAAATATGTGGAGATGGAAAAGATTAACTACATTGAAAAATTAATAAAGTTCAAATATATTAGAAGTTAATATATATCTCTTTAACTCTAATCTCTAGCTTTAGTTCTTCCTTCTTGCTCTGTATTTCTCTAGCTTTTCAACGATTTTCTTTTAGATTCTTAGGTATAATTTGATCTTGGCATTCTAAGTTCTCTTGGAGAAGGCTTTGATTCTCAAGAATGATAGGGCTTATGATTATATGATCTTGATGTAGTTCTTGTCTTCCTCTTACCCTCTTAAAAATGAAATTCTTACGTCTATCACTTCCTGAGAGAGACCTGTTGAGTCGACTAAATGATAGATCTTATTGCGGTGAGTTTTATGTTACAATTATATATTTGGATATGTTTGATCCTTTTATTCTTCATTTTTATCCCTCCATTTGATAAATTTCTTCTTAGCTGTTTGATATGATGCTAACCCTAGCCAAGGGCATGGCAACTTACAATTCTTCTGTCTTATTTTCTCGGGAGATCTAGTCAGAAGACGACATATCTTAGACTAGGCTCTCATATTAATTAGACTGAGTCAACCCTTATTCGATCATCTCTTTAGTTTGTCAATGAAGGGTAGATTTAAGTTTGGAGAACCTCGATTAGCTTTTATTTTGGATAAATTCCTTCCTAAAAGAAACTGCTTATTATATGGTGTATTGTGAATAATCTTGCCATTCCAACCACCTTTTCTACCTTTTATTTTCGAGATGAACTACCCTTCCCACTATCGTGAGCAAATCTGTCCCTCTTCTATGAATTTCATAGAGAATAAAAATTCCGAAAGTCTTATTAATATTAGGGACGTTATACTTATGCACCAGATAAGCGTCGGTTATCTTCTCAGCTTTCATGCTTAAAATTAGATTAAATTGAATTATTTTAAGTTAGTTTGTATAAATGGAGTAGGAGGGGCCGCCAACGATAAGGAAGGAGAGAGAAGAGTATTCTTGAATGCAAGCTCGTAAATGAATTTGCAGTACTAAGCCTTGCTTGATGATAATAAAATGAATTGTGATAGACCTTCTTGTTTCGCTTTATTTGCTTAATTCTAAGAAAATTTATTTCTCTGCACTGCTGGCATACAAATGTACTATAAATATACTCTACATAATTTTTATAAAAAGTTTGAATGAAAAGTATTTTAAAACTTATCTCTACATTCTTTGTAAGATTTACTGATATTGGTTTATGTTGCTCTCTATATTTTGCATAAGTTCTGGCTTATATTATCCAAAATGCTTGAGCGAGCAAAGAGGTCTATTATAGAAATGTTAAGGAACTCTCAATTATTCTTTCCGTATACTTTTGTCTCACTGAGGTTGTAAAATGTCTCAGAATATTGTTTTCTGCTTCTCCATTGCGTCTTATTCAATCTGCTCCTTAGATGTCTTCCGTCCTTAATCGCTAATTTGATAAATAATTAGGAAAACTTAATTACATTAAAAATTTTAGTCTTTAAACGAATTAGGAATTCTTAAAACTTAATTACTATTAAAGATATAATTCTCAATCTTTTTCTTTATTGCTTTCTCTTATAGAGATAAAATTTTAATGATTCATAATTACTCTTACATTGTCTTTATTAAAATCCTCCTAATCTTAATTAATTTAATAGCCTAAAGTGAGAATTAAATTTAACCATTTAAGAATTATTGAAATTATAAACCATTTATATATAAGTTTAAATATTTGTAAATTTAAATATTTATAAAGCTCACACATCGACTTCCCAACCATGCATAGAAGTGTAAGGGTTGTTGTGAAGTAAAAAAGAGTCACAGGAAGACCTTTGGCGTAGTCTTATTTAATAGTAAAGACGCTAGCTGATGCACAGACGGCCAAGCACGGCCTAAAAAAACTTAGGTGTTGTGCGAAACTGGTGTGGGAAAAAGTCTGAGCACCACTCTTATTCTGTAGTATGTAAACTTGTGCTGTTGGTGTCTATAGTTGTTTGTGAGGTTCAATGTCTTGCTTCCTCAGGAGTATCACACTTATCAAACTTACACCTCCTTACGCTCTATGTGAGGGGGTGCTCGCGATTATAAGGCTAGCGAACTAATGGTCTCTGGTGGAGGGACACCTTAATCTCACCTTTGCTTAAGAACTCACATGGATTACTAAACTAGATCGCCTTCCAGAAGGTTAAACTCAACGAAACAGAGACAGAGAGTAATGCTAATCTCCCTATCCCAGCCGAGGCAAATTTGGTGCCACCTCACTGGTCCTAGATTTTAATTTTCTAATTAAATAAAAGTATTAAGTATTATTATTATAGAACTAATTAATATTTTAAAAATTTGCGAGGAAAAATATAACTATAAGAGTAGCATATAACTATAGTCATCTAAGGTTCATTAGCATGGATGCGATGAAGGAAACTTAATGGTTCAATGCATCATTATCACTATAGAAGCAATAAGCAAGTGCGCTCTCACATCTCACGCTGAGTAATGTTGAATTGGATCGAGAGCGCGCATCGAAACTTCAACTGCGATAGAGAGTGAAGTGCTAGCAAGCATATACTCTTTATATACTGTGTATTTACTCTATATCGCTTACTTATCTCTATACTCTCTAATAAGAAATGATGATTATATACTTGAAATGAAAGTGATGAAGAGTGCAAATGCATTTTCCCCTTGATAGCATAACTTACTTGAGTGCGCTCAATGTGCGATATGTGCGCCGTGAAACGCTTTCTCGAAATGATGCTACTTGCGCACTTGTTGCATATCGGAAAAGTAGAGAGGAGAGGCTTGCACTGAAAAGTGCGATAGTGATTTTCACTCCACCATACTTAAGTTTGCACTTGTTTGCACTTGTATCGTAATGTACACACATGCCATGAGTGCGCATACTAGTGATTCATGTTTGCACATGATGTATGAATGATGTTAGCATGCAGGAGCAGTGATGCACTTCGCGCACATAGAGTTTGCAGTGAAAGAGTGCGCTCTCATTCAAAGTGCGATAGAGTACTTCACTCCATTAATAATGATATAACCAATAATCGCTTTAACTTAATAATCATATACTTATAATTGATCATAACTTTAATCGATCATTATTAATGGAGTGAAGTACTCTATCGCACTTTGAATGAGAGCGCACTCTTTCACTGCAAACTCTATGTGCGCGAAGTGCATCACTGCTCCTGCATCATTCATACATCATTTAAAAA
>JAJKFJ010021724.1:0-10420 GCA_027382625.1 Tetmemena sp. SeJ-2015 | reverse complement strand
TTCACTTGTGAGCACAGTCCGCTGGAATAGGAGCCCACTTCTTAGAATATAGAGTGTTCAACCTATAAACCGCTTCCATAAAAGGGGCACATCCACCGGGGGAAGGTGTTCTCTACCTTACAGACCGCTTTCAAATGTGGGCACAGTCCAGGAGATAGAAAACCACGCTCATGAAACTTTCCATCATTCTTAAGAGTAGACAACCTATACAAGCCGCTTCCACTTTGTGGGCACAGCTCGCAGGAGGAAGGTGGGCCCCTACTTATACAGACCGCTTTCAAATGTGGGCACAGTCCGCCGGAAGTAGGAGCCCACGCTCAAAAGAATTTTATTGCTGAGTGTACAACCTATACAGACCGCTTCCATAATTATGGGCACAGTCCACAGGAGGAAGGTGGGCCTCTACTTATACAGACCGCTTTCACATGTGAGCACAGTCCACCGGAAGTAGAAGCCCACGCTCAGCAGGTGACTCCCCATTCTCATGAGTAGACAACCTATACAGACCGCTTCCAGTAAAATGGGCACAGTCCACAGGAGGAAGGTGGTCTTCTACCTATACAGACCGCTTTCAAATATGGGCACAGTCCGCCGGAGATAGAAGACCACGCTCATGAGATCGACTACTGAGTGATCAACCTATACAAACCGCTTTCACATTGGGGCACAGTTCGCTGGAGGAAGGTGGCCCCTACTTATACAGACCGCTTTCAAATTTGGGCACAGTCCGCCGGAAGTAGGAGCCCACGCTCAGTATCGATATTGTTGAGTGTTCAACCTATACAAGCCGCTTCCACTTTGTGGGCACAGCTCGCCGGAGGAAGGTGGGCCTCTACTTATACAGACCGCTTTCAAATGCGGGCACAGTCCGCTGGAAGTAGAAGCCCACGCTCAACTGGGGAGGGAACTAGAGGGTAATCCTATACTATCAACCCCACTAGGGGGAAGGCAAGCCGGAGGAAGGTGGGGGCAGATCTAGGGCGCTACGGCCAGATAAGAGCCCACGCTCTAGTCCCTGGAAAGTGAGAAATGAAGATAATGAATTATAATGTGATCGCTCAAATATATACAGCCTTGCAACAATATTTGAATATTCATTTTCTAACCTTAAAGGTGAAGCTTCCATGAACTCTTTATAATTAATATTTATAAATGAATAATGCTTGGCAAGTTATGTTTGCTAAGTCTTGTTTGCTGAGTCATGTTTGAGCACTAATGTTTTAGCACTCGTGTTTTTGCACTCATGTTTTAGCACTCGTGTTTTGGACGAATGAATTAGACAATGATAAATGAGATTGATTAAATAATAAGTGATTAAACTACAGACAATTTTCATCATTTAATCCTAATATTAGAATATTATTTGTTTAAATAACAATAAGAATTATAATTATAATTGAACTCTATATATAATTTTGTAGCAGCTATAAAATTGATTTAATTTTTCACTTGAGCATCTATAACCTATAATTAATTAATTTGCTTTAAATTAAATGGATATATCTTAAATTTGCAAAAAGATATTGCCAATTTGTAGATCTAAATAAAAAATGCCAAAATTACATTATTTACTATCTTTCAAAACTTTTATTGTTTTAAAAACTCAAGTATTATAAAATATTAATACGAGTTTTTCTAAATCTAAGGCATCTTCAGAGTGGATTTAAGGAGCATAGGTGCTTTAATAGCAATCTATATCATACGTGGGAAGTGGAGGAGCAATTTATTATACATGCTAATCTTAGAGCAGCTGCATCAATTTAATTATATATGCTTACTCTATATCGATGAAAATACAATTTTTTCGCAAAATGAAGCAAAAATAGAAGGTGGAGCTATATTTTGGGATATGATAGAACCTATCTTTCAAATCACAGATGAGATGTTTTAAAACAACTATATACTAATTAATTTCTTAAATCTAAGGAGGTTTTTAAAAATGGAATATAGAGGCGCTTAATTAAGGCTTGAGATGTCAAGCGTATCTTTAATTTAAAGTTTCTAAGAATTCAATCCATTTTGAGAAGAATCTTATTTTTTTTCCTTTAAGTTTTAGAAAGTTTCAAAAGCAAGATTTTGAATAGGTGGCAGAAATAAAATTCTTCTGTAAATGTGATTGTATTCATGAAATATTATGCTATCGATCCTATTTTATATCTAAGTCTCAACGAAGCGATTCTATTTTCTGTATTTTGGAAAATCTTATTAGATTAAAAAATTCAACTTTTTATTATAAACTCTGCTGGCCTTTATGGACCTGACATCGCTTGTTTTGGCTAGAGAGTTATTTAGATAAACCACACAATATATGACGCTTAAATTCAACTAAATAGAGATTCTTCATCAACCTCATCTACTAGTTTTTTAAAATAGGAGGATGGAAACAAGAAGTTGGGTCAAGAAAAAAGATTACACAGCAAAATTCAAGAGACAATTATCTTAAAATGAAAACGAAATCACAGTAAATCAAGTAGTTAGTGGAGGTAATTTTGAAACTCTATATCTTGCGATAATCGATAAATACGGTTAAATAGTCACATCAGACACTGCAACTAAAGTTCTAATATATGTTAATAGCACATTTAACCAGGAAGCTTCTGCTAATGTCTATCCTCCAGTTATTGAAGGAGTTAATTCATTCTTAACAGAGTCTGGAGTCTTCAAAATAGAAGATATTCTATAATTACAAATATTTTAATCCAGTTTAATAATTAATAATCTGCAAATATTGAGGTTGATATCAAGATTTAAAAATCCTTTTTCTAAATAAACTAGTAGGTAAATTCTTTGGCACATCTTAATTTTCAATTATTACTGTTATCTTTTACAAGATATATTTCTTAATTTTGTTAAAATTATTTTTATCAGCAATATTGTGTTTGATGGAACTCCTGGTAATCAGTTCTTAATCTTAATAAAATCTATATATAATTTTTATAATAACTTTTGTTTATTTTTAAAGAGAGCGTAGAATATTTTTTCATTTTAATTAATTTGAGTATTAAGGAAAAAGTCACTTTTCAATTAATTTGGATAATTCTTTTTCTCCTCTCTCTCTATACATTTTAATTAAATAATAAACCCTCTTCTATTTATAATAAATCTAAATAACAAAACTAAATTATCAAATTTTGCAATAATTTTTGAAAAATTTTATAAATTATATATGCAAATCAGTACTAAATGATTGCCCAAGTTGACTCCCTTGACTCCTCTAAAGAAACAAACAAAGAATACATGAAAAATTACAACTTATCTAATCTTAATCTAGCCATCCTCATAGACTTAAGACACTGTATAATCGGAGAAAATATTCTTAATTACAAATATATAATATTTACAGACCATTTTAATTAAATGTAGATATTTATAAAGGAGAGTAATATACTGTTGCTGGGAAGTGCCAAATATGTGCAAATAGCTACTCTTTAGAACAATAACTCAGTCCTGGCAGTTGCATTTAATTAATTATATTTTGCAAGGAATGCCCACGAGATAAAGCTTCGTGTCCCGGAGGCTCACTTCTTTGGCCAAATGCAGGATTTTGGAGATCCTCAAATACATCATCAAGCATATACTAGTTATAAATTATTATTATCAAAATAAATATCAAATGGATCAAAGTATTTAACATCAAGATAAGGCATTTATTCCTATAATTAAATACTTTTCTGAAGTGAAACAATGAAAATTCTAAAGAAAATGCAAATTAAACAAAACTTATTCGATACCTAGTTAAATCATTAAATTTATTATTCTTCTTACAGTAAAAAAAGATCTACAAATCAAACGAGTGATTATCAATTCATGGACTTAAATGGACTTAAATGGACTTAAATGACTTTATATTTGCTTTTTTTTTAATTATTTGTAGTCTATAAAAAAATCTTGCCTTATTTAGTGCTTGAATGACGATTCTTGTATTGGGATAACCTCAGCAGATTAGAGTTTTGGGAAGTAGTGTGCATAAGGATATTAAGGCATACTCTGTAGCGATTGTCAAGATGGATTTTCGAAGACTGGAAGCTATAAATGTCAGACGTGTCCAGAGGAAGGAGTTAACGCATTTAAACCAACCAAAAATAAATTATTTAAATTAATTCAGGTTATATCGATTTAGATTGGGGATCATATCATTTGGACTCATTTTGATATAAATATAAATAATTTGCTACTTATAACTTTGGTGTCTACTTCTGTGAGTGGAGATATTTATTTATTTTTAGCTCCTGATAAGAACAATCTGCTTATTGCCTATCAGAAACTTATTTAAAATTAAAATCTTAATAACAATTTAGTGATAGTATCTATGTGAAGATCTTGCTGAATCACTTCTAGCTTCTTATGATGGTTTCAGTCTTTGATATAAACTGGTCTAAGGAGATAGGTTCCTTCCTAAATAAGTCAGACGAGATCTCTACTGTATCTACTCAAATATTTAGCTTTGACTGCTTCATCTCTTCAAATTAGCAAGACAATGGCACATTTAGGATACATTTCATCAAACTCATTATGATTGCAGCTATGCCTCTCCTTCTCATTTTAGGCTGCTATATAGGCACATCCATATACATTCATTTCTGGCAAAAGGATTAAAAGAAGGTCAAGAATCAATCTGAGTTGAGGACTTACACAATCTCAAGCATTGTCGTTGCTCTTTTCTTAAAATTAATTTCCTAAAATATCTTAAAAGCTCTAAATTATTGGCCAAATAAAAAAGAAGTAAGAATGGGAAATCAATACTTAGTTGAATGATTTTCTTTTAAACTCTCATAAAATTTTTTTGAGCTTTCTTTTTGTTTTCACATTATGTTTCTGATTGATTTTCTATTGAAAACTTATTTAAGGAGCAATATTTGGCTTTAGCTCATCCTAGCATAATTCAGTTCATGTTTTAGAACTTTAGATGTGAAAGCATCGATGGGACTGAGAGGTTGCTGAAGGACATGGAAATTATTTGCTGGAGTGAGAATCACTCTCTCTATAGCTTCTTACTAGCAATACCAAGTATCATAATCTGGGGACTAGGCATCCCTCTCTTCGCACTTATTTAAAAAGTTTGTATTAAATTTTGGTTGTGATGAGAAGAAATTAACTTGAGACAATTCAAGTGAGGAGACAGTTCGGATTTTTGTACAGAGGATACAAGCAGAAATTTTACTTTTGGGATATTTTGACAATGTACAGAAAAATTATAATAATCGGGATTGCTGTATTTGTCAAAAACATCGGAGTAATCGTCTAGACGCTCTTTGTAATTTTAAGCAAAAATTAATTGATAAATATGCTACATCTATTTTAATTGCTATTGTGTTCTTGTAAGTTTCTGAAATTCAATTTATTAGTTCTGTAGATTCCTTGGCTTAAATGCGATTATAAGACCTTATCTGGACAAGAATTTAAGCATAAAATTATAAGTTATTTTTAAAGCCTGCTAGAAAGTTTATCTCTACTCGTCTCACTTATCACTTTCTATATCGCAATATTCTTTATCATCCATCTATATTTATAGAAATGATAAAAATTAATAGATTGAAGTCCAAATTATTTTAGATATGCCTTTTATAGATGCAAGATTATGAGTAATCCAAGTTTAAATTTCCCAAATTAAACTACAATAAATTTATATCATCAACAAATCAGAGGATTGGATAAATGAAAACTATGAATATCGAGACAGTTCGGTGTACTTGAGCCCTGAGATCTAGCTTTTCTTCTATGTGCTTATTATCTTTGTGAACTGCCTATTCTTTAATTCATTATATTATTATTATTATCTATGTTTATTTCTTTTGCTTTTGGGGTAAATACATGTTCGACCAACTCAAAATAAAGATGAGATAGAAGTTTCCAAAGATCTACATCTTCCTTTGCCTGATGCAAGATAAGTCCAAGTACTTAAGAGAAACTGAAAAGCACACACGATACATCCAAAACCAAAATAACCAAGAGGAGTTTCACTAGCTACTCCAATCTTAAAATAGTTTGATGTGGACTTCTATTTTAGTTTATCTTTAGATAGTATGCAGTAGAAGGGAGAGTTGCTTTTGAATAATTAATCAATAAAGACACTCAAGCAAATTCTAGACAAGGAAAGAATAAAATAAAAATTACTCATCAACAAGTTTTTAATAAATTAATATTTCCGCAGTTTACTAAATGAGCTAAAGCAATCCAAAGTCAAGATAGGATCCAAAAAAGGGCAAGAAGAAAATATTAACACAAGTAGTTAGAAGCTAACTTCAAAAGAAAGGAAAGGTTAAAAGAAATTATCCAAATCTAAAAAGCTTTTAAAAAAACAAAAGAGAGATTTTTCTTCATCAGACTAAATTAAAAAACTTAAAGAGATGATTAATAAAGAAAATGCTGTATATTGATTTTACCAGATATAAAATTGCTATTATTTTCAATGTTAAATTCGACGTTTTTACAGATTTAAAAGTAAAATTTATTTAATTATAGGATAAGAAAAGATATAGAAGAAATAATTTGTGTTATTAGAATTTGATTTGAATATATTCATTGAGAGTTTATAATATAAATTGCGATAATTTGGTAAAAGTTAGCTTCATATTCAATTTTTTTATTTTTCCATTTATAATTTAATGAATTGATAAAGATAGACTCTCCTCTTTAAATCTTCAATCATTATAGGGAATATATGATAAGGTGATCAAGAAAATAGTGTAGAAAATAAATAATTAGTTTGAGATAAGAACATAGCTGATAATTAATTAATTCATTTAATTAAGATGAAATTTTCAATAAATGGGTTTTAAAGTGGTTATCTGTTACATAAATTTCAGGTTAAGTTCAGATTCAGATAAGAAGCCCACTTTCAAAATTTTCAATCAATGAAAGAATGCTTTGTTAAACTATTATCTAAGATAAAATAATCTTGAAAATTTTACAATATCACTTCCGATGATGAAAGTATTCAAGGAAAAATTACATAATGAAAATGAAATACAATTTCTCAAATGCTTCAAAGACTGTCCCGAAACTTCTGACCTTAAGATTAAAAAAGTAAACTTAAATCAGGAAATAGCATTTTAAAATGTGTAAATACTAGTCAATTTGCTTCTTCTAGCTTTAAGAAATGTATTTGCAAATGTGTTTTCGCGATCGCATTATCATATGTTCCCTATATTGTAATTTTTAATGCCAATCAAAACCCCATAATATGATAAGAAAGTGAAAATAAGTTGTGTATAATTAATTTCTTTATTAATACTTTAATCAATGCAGTCAAACGCGAAATTACTCAAAAATAACTACATGATCCATCCTCTCCAGTTTCATTTTGACTCTAAGGTATGGATGTAGTCACCCTTATCAGTAGTAATAGCCATTTCCCTCAACATCAAACTCCATCGCAAAAATGTTGAGAGTGCCGCGCGCACTATACTCTCGCATTTGAAAGTTGCTTTGCAGATGAGAAAGTTTGGAGTTGCAGCTGTTCCCCATCGCACTTTTAAGTTTCAAGATGTGCACATCAATTATTTGATTGATCCTCAAACTCTTTTGCCACTAAGCGCACTTCAGTTTGGGGTAGCGCGCGAAGATCTTCCATAGTAGTTTCCTTATCTCAAGATCTCTCCGTAGACTGTAGCAAACATCTATCGTTGAAATGGCATAACGTACAAAACTGTGAATCGAGTGAGCGCGTTATAGACTTCACTAAGCCATTTTATTATAATAATCTGAAATATATTTTTCACTGCTCAGGTGTGAGAGGGATAGCGTGAAATTTGTTTTTGCTGACGAAGCTGTGTTACACACAACACCTTCATGAAGAAGATTTTGGTACAAGAAGCACGATAACATAGAAGTTTACGAGTAGAAAGTAAATATAACTACAAGTGCGTTACTTGCAGGAATCATTCATTTAATTATCTTACTATCCTTATTTACCCAATAATCTTTCAATATAACACGATTTATATGATTTTATACATTAAAATTATTGGAAATAAATTAAATGAATATTAACTTCAGATTATTGTCATAATGTATTCTCTTTTAAATAAAAGTCTATCTCGATATTTATGTTTTTATTAAGTAAATTCTCTTTTTCAAAATTAAAAGTCAAATTTTTAAGAAACCCTATTATTGTAAATGCTATTAAAGTCTATAAGATTTTTATTATGATTTCTTGTCATATTTATAAAAATAAAATTTTTTGCTAATTTCATTCAAAAGAAAATCCAAGTGATTTTTATACAGAGAATTTCTGTGCAATAAAAACTTTTTAGGGAATCTTCAAATTTAATTATTTAAAGCTATATCATGAATTGTAGAATCGAGTAATATAAAGAAAATAAAAATAAATAAATATATTGGCTAAAATAATATGGATGGTTTCATCTTCGTGGCAATTAAAATTGCCAAAACATCTCATAATCTGCAGCTTGTTGGATTGCTTATAAAACAATTATTATAATTTTCTTCTATAATTATCCACAGCATCTCTCATAAGCAGAATATGTTGAAGGCGTAAATTTTAATTTATGATATCAGCTTTTATTAAAACATTTATTGTTCAAAACTTTGTACTGAGAGCTCCCACGCGAATATTACAAAGATATAAAGTTCTTATAATTCATTGTTGAATTGAAAGGTAAAATTTGTATTCAATTTTGACACATTTTAACTGTCAACCTTTTATTCCATTTTAATTTTATATTTAATTTTTGATTTTCTATTAAATTTTCAGCTATAATCTTGTCTAGAATTTTCATTTTGGATGCAAATTCTTAAAAACTATTGTGATATATAATTCCATTTTAATTATATTATCAGCAATATTATCTGTCCTAGATTATTTTTAAAAAGATGTTGTTCATATTTGTATTGTGCACACTTTCAAGCTTCGTCAATTCTAAATTATAGAATTTTATTTTTATATTCTCAAGGATAGCGTAAGCAATTATAGTCGAAAATTAAATTTGATATAGGTCCGCTAACCGCTAATCTTGCATAAAATCTTTTAATTTATTATTGCCTTAATAATAAGTAGCAAATTAATTATTCAAGTTTCATATTTTTTAAATATTAAATTTCTCAAGAAGTTTAGCTAAACTTTTGAACTTAAAATTTTTATTTCGTAATTAAAAATATTTTTTAAATTTAAATCGATACAGACGTCATCTTAAGTATTTTTAATTTGTATTATATTTTTCATAATAATTATATAGCTAATAATACATAAAAGCAAAGCTTTATACTTAATTAATTGTGTCAACTTATTATTTAACAAGTAGAATGGTGATTTTAAGCAAAATATTTCAGAATACTCAGAGGAAACGTGACCCTTAGGTTGTAAAGATGGCCCTGCTCTTAATTTAATACTTTTTATTACACTGCCTCATTTTACTTTATAATAATATTTTATCAGTTTTTTAAAACAAAATTATTTTGGTAAATTTATTTTACTGTGATAGGCTTTTCAAGAAAGATCTGAAATTCCTAAACTAGAGAAAGGCTAATGCACTTACTCAAGGAATTGAGTCGCGAAAGTTCGTTGATTATGAAAACAGCTACAATGAAGATTCAGAGTTGAGAGAACCAGTTAGTAGGCCTACTTACTAAGAAATTAAAAAATCATCTACTTTTTTTAAATTTTTGCAAAAAAAATTTTTTTTATATTTCCAAAGTCTACTTCTTAACTATTCTTTTTTAAATTGAGCATCATTCAAATAAATACCAAATTTTTAATTAAAAAATATAAAATTTTAAATGAAGAAAATTTCCTTCCATAAAACGAGAATAAGAATTAAAAATTTTTTAGAAAAAAAAAAAAAGGTTGAATCTGGCTTAAGTTCTTGAAGTTTAAAACTAAAAAATTTAAAAGGTATATTTTTTTATTTTTTTAAACTTAAAAAATTTTTTTTTTTTTAAACAAAAAAATTGGATAATGACAGTTATTATTTTTATATAATCTATCGAAAACACAGAGAATATAGTTATGAGGGAAAAAAAAATTTAAGGGGGTAGGTACTATTATAATTTATATTTTGGGAAATTTGAAAATATCAATATAAAAATGGAATATTGTATTGCTAAAAAAATTTTTATTTTAATAAAAATCTTTTTTGAAATTAAACAGACCTAGGTTTTATTCTAAAATTGGTTTTTCTGATATACATTTTGCTAAAAAAGGCACCGTCATAGCAATTTAAGATCCTCAACAAGATCATTTAAAATATCTAGAAATAATAATCAAGTATTTATAATTAATTTATATTCTATCTACAATAAAATACAATCACCATTTTCAGGGAAAAAGGTTCAAAATAATTAAATAATAATCGAATATTAAATAAAATAAGAAATATTATAAATGAAAATATATATATTCTAAAAATAAAAATAAAACTAATTTTAAGATTGAACTTTAAAGAAAACTTAAAATAATTTT
>JAJKFJ010021723.1:0-14209 GCA_027382625.1 Tetmemena sp. SeJ-2015 | reverse complement strand
ATTCTGCACAGAATCTCAAGCCAAAGAAACATCATGATAAACTTTGAACCATTTCAGAGCAAACTGTCATAGACTTCAAAGAGTTGTAAGAAGAGAAAACATTGAGGAAGCATCGTTGCAAGGAACTGCAGGCTATTTCCCATAGAGACAGACTTGGCTCCAACGGTTCAGTGCAGTGGACTTTTGGTCCTATAGTTGCAATCATACTTGAATGCGATTTTGAAACTAGAGGAATACTACTAGTGTGAAAGTGAAGATGATGCAATTAATTCGCACAAACTTGTAAGATAGACAAGGTATCAGAACCTTTGAAAAAAGTTAGTAAACAAAGTAATAATCAAGCACACCTTGAATACACTCAGTTATCTAGATAGAAAGCACTTAAAGTAATAAATTTCCAGAAATATGAGACAGACGTCAACGGTCACCTTCCTAGAAGATTTTAAGATTGCCTGTTAGGTTAAAATTTAGCAATTATAAATTAAAAGAAATAATATAACAACTTATTTTCACTTTCTTATCATATTATGGGGTTTTGGGGTTTTGAATAAGCACTACAAAAGCCATAATGAGTTCAGTGGGATCTATGTAATCCTCAGCCACTCCTGATGTGTAAATCAAAAATGCTATTGCAAAAGAAACCCACTAGCCAACTTAGAAAAAGAAGGAGCGGTTTACGCCATAGAATCCCATATTACGCAAAAATGCCATCGTATCGAAAGCTCTAAGGAACTTTTCATTCCTATTTAATATTTATAAACACTGTGATGAAAGGCCCAATTGTAAAATGATAAAGAAAATGGTAGATGAAGTATTTGAAAAATCTGGGCACTGAAAACTCCACATAGCTGTCTGAGAAAACAAAGTCGTCCTCCAAAAAAGGATCATTCTAAATTCAAATATAAAAAATAATTAGCCTATTTTTCTAATAAACTGATAGTATCTCCGTTCTAAACTTTTTAATGACTTCCTTTCTGGCCTACCCTCTTTCAGTATCATTTATAAAATCTTTTATATAGATATTAATTTATGGTGCTCTAGAACTAAAATTCTGTAGTCTTACCCACTTTCTTGGCTGAATTTTATCTTCTCCACTCTGTTGAGCCTTTGTCAAAGTTGTAATCGCTTTGTATCTCATTTAAAAGTTGAGACATAGATTCATCCTTAGCTTATTTTTTACTTATAATAATTGAATGAAACTTACTCTGAGTCCTCATTGATTATATTCTCTACAAAATGATGAACTAAGATAATATAAATATAAGGATTGAACCTTATTGCTAGACTTTCTGGCTGCTGCTGATAAATAGGTGGGGTTTCTAGTTAAAGTCTGTTATTTTTTCTTTCTCGCATTTCTTCTCTGCCTTTATGAAGATGCCGAGCTCTTCACATCGAAGTACTTTTGTTCTTCAATTAGGATCTAGTCAATTAAAATTCAATATCCCTTTAAAGCTTAATTTTGCGGCCATCTTCGCGTTTCAAGTCATATTCATTTTTAACGTCCTTATTATAAAAGTATATCACTAGTCTATATATCGATTTGACTTACAAAATATTGAGCAATAGAAACTTAAGCTGCCTCATTATTATTTTTTAACCGTAAAGGGGCGATTCCGAGGTTCTTCTCCTAGGTATTCAGGTTGTATCTGTTGTCGTAGCTTGATCTATCTGGGTAGTTGTGAGTGAGTGTGTTTGTTTCCTGCTCATCTTCCACACTATAATTTCTTCTCAGGAAAGAGGTGCTTTAACCAAAGGGGCCATTATTGTTATGTTATGCTGTGGACTCTCTTGCTTTAAATTGTAGGTGTTACTAGGAGCTCATATAAAATTTTATTCGTAGCGGCTATATATCAGTTATTTTTATAATTATCCACTTATTCGTTGCACAGATGATGATATTTCTCAATGGAGAGACTAAATTCTCAACAGAGATGGAAAGGGAGAATCAAATTAAAAAAGTTTGTCAAGGAAAGAATCCACAAATATGATATATAGAAACTTACTTAGAAGATTAAAATATTTGGAATCTCAAAATTAAAACTAATGTTCACTCTCATACTTTGATGGTTAATATTAGTGGGAGTTATTCTTAACTGGGAGTCGTTTAAGTATAGATCTTTTTTAATTTTTGAAAAAAAGTATCATAGATTCTACAGGAACTCTTTTATCATAAATACAAGAATCAATATAGAAAAGAGTATTCCTTAATTTCAGTCAATTATTTAGCATCTTTATGATCCAAAATTATTTACTAATTGAGGAATAATTGAGAAAGAGTGAGAGGGGGGAGACTATTTAAAAAAGCAATAAAGTAAAATTAAATTTAAGAACGCAGTTTTACTAACAATTATGTCAACTTATCTCAACTTAAATGGAAATCTATTCTTTAAATTTTATCATAAGTTTAAACTTAAATGAAGACAAAAGTATCGATCTCAACCTCAGATCTCAACCAAATTTAAATATACTCTATTATCTGTAACATAGAGCACTACAGCTGACTACTTAGGCGATGAGACAAAAAGAATGCGGGAAATTGAGAAGTCGAACGAGCATATCAACTAGTCTATAATCTCTCAGTGTTTATCTGGCAGGCGAGAATTCATGACTCAAAAGATAGCTATAGACAAAAACGAGAGTTCCCTCAGAAAATTCTCCGACGTCGTCTTTGTGGAACCCTACATCAGGGCAGATTCATATTTCAATTTAATTATGTAAAAATTAGTCAGATATGAGAGAGAAGGAGCTAAGGATCCACAAATTCTTAAAATTCATGAATGTCAAAGCAGTCAACGTCAAAGAATCGCTCTCTCATTAGAGTAACAATATTGGCTTCTCACCTCATAAATACTCATGTCTTTTACACCTAAGTTACAAAAAGCGTTTGAGTACCGCTCTATGGTTGCAAAGGGAAGGAATTCTTTGCTTGACCGTAGATTTTTCTCAAGGAAGTCTCAGCAGTAAATTAACGCAGATGAGTTAGAGGGCTCAACACGCGAGGAGGAGAATCAGAGCAATCTAGAGGCGAGTAACTCTGCACCCTCCAAACTCACCCTAGCATTCAATCCCAAGTCCAAACATAATTAATTTCTATAGAGAAATGATTAGAAGTGTAATTGATTATAATTATTTGTTGAAGATAATGCGCTGGGGTTGTTGCATTTCAATAGCAACGTTTTATAGATCCCGCAGCGCTTAAAAACCATTCAGCAGCCTAGGAAGATGAGCTAAAATTTGGAATTTGAAGGATATAAACTCCTCAAGAAAAATACTGATATCTCTGACCAAATACTCCTAGATGCTTTATAATAGAGTGGATGATCTTAGTTTTTTAGAATGTAGATGACTCCTCAGAAGATGAAAGTGAATCATCTAAAAATATTGAAAGAACAAAAAAGAACCTCAGAATCTTGGACTCCTCTCAAATTTTTATATTGAATTTGGATTTTTAGAATAAATTTGAGCAGCAGGGATATAGGGATCCTTAAGGGGAGCTAATTACAAAAGTATTGAGAACTCTTTCTCATTTGCTCGTAGTAATAATTTATACACAAATTCAAAATTATTAAATTTAAAATGCTTAAATTATTTTCACATGAAGACTCTGATGATCGATAAAGTAAACCTTTTCTATATCTTTAAGAAAATAATTTCACATTAAGAATGTTATGGATTTTAGTTTATATTATATAAGGAGATAGTGCGAATAACTGAAAGTCAAGTTCTTATAATTGGCAAGCTGAGATTAAAATCCTCACTACTTCCAAACGCTTCTATTAGGCTAGTATAACAGCTAAATTCTCTAACACTGTTCATTTAATGCTATAAATTTCAGGTTCACCATTGGAATAATTCCGAATGCGCTAATTCCACTTTTAGAAGAATATAGTCTAAAATCAGAGTCCTAATTCATAAATTTACTTTCTTTATAAGAAATAAGTTTTTTTTTAATTAAAAAGTTAGGGATCTCCTCTTGCAGAATAAATTGTTATTAAATAAATACACCCCTCCTTTCAAATTCTATTAATTAATTATCCTAGAGATTAAGAGACAGAGTCTTTTATTTTAATTATGCTTACTTGCATTAATATGTACTCACAGTACTACATATGGAGAATTTGAAGTCACAATTATCGTGTATATAAATTCAGTGCTTAGTTACCTTGATCTCAATATAGGGAGAGAAAAAAGTTATTGTATTTCTCTCAATAAAATTAAATTATTTTGTTAATATACTGTCCACAAAGATTACTAAAAATCTAAAATAGTTTTGTACTAAATAACTTAAAACCTTTAAATCGCTCTTTAAATTGCTTTGGGGGGGGCCTTTCCTCGACAGTAAAATTTTTTAAAAAATTTAAAAAATAAAAAAAAATTGTTTAAATTAAATTTTTACTCCAAATTGATTCTTTTATTTAAGGGTCTTAACATATAAACTCAAAAATCCTAATTTTGACTGGGGATCCAATAAATAAAATCTATATTTTAGATTTTTTACTTTAGTAAAATAAACTGAAAGCAGAATTTTTACATGTGCAGCATTTTTATTGAATATTAAAATACTTTACTACAAGCTCAAAGAAGTATGCTAAAAAAGAGCACTTACGCTTAATTTTGAATTAAAAAGTTTGGGTTTAATAAAAGCTGACTATTAAAAATCTCTTTCTTTATTTTTAAAAAAAAAACGAAATATATTTTAAGGAACCCAGTTAAATTTGGAAAAAAAGTCCATATTTTTAACAGGTTTTAAAAAAAGTTTTGGGGTGAAAAATTAATTTAACTATTTTTTTCTTATTTTATTATTATAAAATTTTATGGAGGAAAGGGCCCCCCTTCTTTTTTTAAGGGTTTTTTCCCCCCAAAAATTTTAAATTTTTGTATAAATTATCTCTTTTCTTTAAAAAATTAATTCCTAAAAATTATTTAGAAATACAAAATTATTAAGCAAGGGAGGGAGTTATTTTGCTACCTCTTTGGAATTATAATTTAAAACCAGGATAGTTTCATTTTGGATTTCACACCGCCTTAAATTAAAAACAAAATTCAATATAAAAAAAGATGACTGCTATTTATAACATCCTTTTTATAAAATGTTACATGAATATGCTAAATTTTTATTGCCTAATAAAATCTCTTAACATTTGAAAATGATTTCCAAGCAGATTTTCTTCCCAGAATAAGTTGACTAAATATATTATTATATTAATTGTGACTGTGCGACTCCTAGCACTAATAGGATAAAGGACTTTGATATTCTGAGCATTTAAACACCCACCTCTACTTCCTTTCATCAAACAGTCTAGTGCCGTCCTTATCTACCTCATAAATAAAAAATAATAATTGTGAGTGTCACCTCCTCACGCTTCGGTAAAGGAAAGGAACATATTCAATTTTTTGAACGAGAATAGAATCTTTAAAATTTTTCTAATTAGATTTTAATCTATACGGTGAACGTCTCTGAGATTATTTGTCATCCATAAAATATATATGTCTTTTGTTGTTTAAGATGGTGCGAGGGCTGCTTCAAGGATCACCCTGTTCAGTTAAAATTCAGCAGGCGATGAGTTAAAGAAATCACCAGCGACAGGGCAGTGGGCTAATGGCGCGCAGAATCCTCAAGCACGACAGTCTCGCCATCTCTAATAAAAAGCTAGACTCAACACCCAGTAATCTTGCCTGTTCCCTCCTAAAACCTCCTTAATAATATTCCAAACATATGCTTAATGTTCTTTTTTTATATTCTGGTGCATATGAATAAAATGGAAGATAAAATATATTTTTGTCCCTTTTCTTAATTATTAAAGAGAGAATCACTCCTCAAATGGTAATTTGCAAGTCTAAAAAAGAGTGACTACTCTTAATAGAAGAGCGACTGATTATCATCAATAATATATTTTTGTTGCATTTTTTTTGTATTGATGGATATGCGGAGGAGATGAACAACAAGCAAGTGTTGAAATAGAATAGTCACGACTTTGAAGATTTTTGCCAGAAGGCCCTTCAAGTCAGAGAGAAAAGCCATACTTTTTGAGCCGTCTCATTATCCTCGCAAATAAATTCTAATTTATTTAATTTATTTTTTGAATCCTAAATATCCCAAAATAAATGATAACCGCAATTGTAAATTACAGTCTCTAGATCACTGACTCCTTATCAAATATTAATACCTTTATTTTAAACATGCCATTTTAAACATTAAATTTAGCATACTAACCTTTACTTATTTTAAATCCTTTTAGATCTAAATCTAAGTAAAATAAATTAAAATTGCTTCTATATCAATATAATTTATTTTTCTCTCTTATTTTTGTGATAATAATCACATCTAATAATTTAAACGAGCAAGCTATTTATATACTCTTAATTTTAAAGAATCAACGCATATTTTCAACAACACTATCTAAAAAGAATAATAGGAGTGCAAGGTAGATTCTAATTAGGTATTCCGCAATTGTATTAAATTTAGAGACAGCAGCGGTGAAAATTTTTATCTCAATTTCTTCTGTTTTTAATTTACTGTAAATTTTTAATTCCTTCCTCAGCCATTTAAAGAGCGAATAGAAGCTGATAAAATGAAATAAGGCATGACAGTCTAAAGTTGAGGGTGTCCTTATTTGTTCTTCTTAGAAATTTAATAATACTCGGACATACTATGAAAAAAGACTGGTGGGAGGATTATAAAGGAGTTTTAAATCCTAGTGAATTAATTTAATGAGGGAGAAGGTGATTATTACTCAGATGCTGTTATAAGTTTGGATTTATTTAAAGATTAGCTGAGTCTAGATTATTGTCACATCTATTTTAATTTTTTAAAACAACAGAATATAAAATTAGTTGCAAAAATAAATTCAAATGGCATTTGAGAGTGGTAATTTCATATTTTTAGAGTTTAAATAAATCATTAGATTGAATTTATGAATGGATATTTCTAGTAAATGTGTTTAGGATGATATTAATAATTAGACTGTCCATTATCTATACAAATAAATGTCCGACTTCAACTAATGTGAATTATTAAGCGTCTAGAAGAACTAAAGAATCAGATTACCCTCAAATTAAACAGATGACGATGAATTGCACGTCAAGTTGATCTTCAATAGTCCTCAAGCAGGCGCGGCCATCAAATAATTGTAGTTTTATTTTTGTTGAATGAAGAAGTTATATTTATTTATAGAGAAATAATATTTGGGCTCACAAATATTAAATTAGATATGGTGGCTTTGTTTGTACAATCTTTAAATTGTATGTAATTTATTTAGAAAATCAAAATACTCTTTAAATAGAAGAAATAAAATACATTTAGGACCAGAATCTTTTCGAGAAAAATAAATAAATACAAAGATGCTAAATCATATTGAGAGAAACCTTGAACTGAAAATTTAAGTTTGTAAATTTATAAAGCGCTCTCTATTTTATGCTTTATATTATTTGAAATAATCAAGGCAAGAAATGCTTTAGAGGAGGATGCAGCTAACTGGCAACTTGCAAGTGAATACACCTAAATCTGCCAATACCAAACTATCCGTGGCTCTCGCCTACATTCCAGAAAAGGCCTCCGATAAGGAAAGACGCATTCACGAATTTTTAGATGACCAGCGAGTAAACTCCATCAATATCAAAGAGTCGTTGGCAGATTTACAGAGCGATTTCACGCCCTCTTCTCGGCTGTAAAATGCACTCCACGCCAGACAAGCATCTCATAAGACTAACAGCTTATTTGATAAACGAAAAAAGTACAGTTTCAACCAATGTCTTACCTTCACTAGTGAAACTCAACAGGAATAGGATAATGGACATCTCGGATTACCAGCTGTACAGAAGAGGAACTCAGCTAAAAGCTTAAATAATTCTAGGTCTAAATTTTGACCAAAATTTGTTAATATTTATTTCTAATAATTTTAAGAGAGTAAATTTTATTTCCAAGTTTAGTGCGCAGGGGTCGAACAGCGCTAAGAATTATAAAACGTCCTCCTTCCATAAAATGAGTTACCAAGAAAAGCAATTAGAAATAATTATCACATTTATAAAAAATTATTGACCTTATAATAATTAGAAGAGGAAAGGCCTTCAAATAAAAATAGTAACATAGATCTAGACTTTGGCATGCTGGCAGATCATGTTACACCCAAGGCAGTAAATGAAAAGTTGAACAGAGGGGGAGGCTTTGAGACAAGCGCATCTAAAATTTGAGAAGCAAATATAATAATAAATTTGAAATTATAACATACTTCAAATTCAGAAGGCTTGAGAACTTTTATAAAATAAGAGAAAAAAACTTAATATGGAATTTCCTATCATTATATTATTTATTGATAAATTTAAGTTATAGATCTATTTTAATATAATAAATAATTCTTAAATTTACCCATGTTTAATTCAGAAAATAAATATGAAGCAAAATAACTCTCTTATTTTGTTTTGAAAATAAAAATGTGCAATTAATTTATAATCAGGTCTGAGAATAAAGAAAAGAAAAATTTATTATAATAAATCGAGTTAGACTATCCCTCACTTTCAAACTATGAATAAAATAGGATTGATTCTCTTTTAAAAGTGGTATTATTTAATTACCCAACTTATTTTAAATTGTTTCAAGTTGCCTATAAAAAACCTCCTAATTAAATTAGAAGTAGATCCTGCTGCATAGATATTCCATTTTTAGAGTTACTTATAATCTTGCACTCCTTGATTACTAAAGTAGTTCTGTAAAGCTCTTCCACATCTAACCCACTTCCCTTGTTTTCCACTATTCTGCATCTATTCAGTATGATTTTGCCTACCTCTATCTTTGAAATATTTAGCAAAAATAAGATAAAATTGCTTTATAGATCATTATAGAAATTATTTTAATAAGTTTATGAAGAAAATATCTTTTGCTCAGGTTACTCCACATCTTAAAGATAAAATAAATTCTTATATAAGAGTCTTGATTTCTAGAGCGTAGAATAGATGGTCTTTGGTTTCTTGATTCGTTCCTACCCCCTTTACCAATATCTTAATAGATATTTGAATCTAGCTTAAACAATCCTTAGTGTGGAGAGAGCAGCTGCCCATCTTCAAATCCAGACTTGGTTTGCTGGCTGTTAGTGTGCTCAAATTTCAATATCTAGTTGTTAGATGACTTAAATGCCAAGTTTTTCATGGTTGTAGTCTGAGGGGATAGAAAGTTACTTTTGTTGTCTGAATTCTAAATATAGAAGTTCTAACCTCCACCTCCATCTGTATTGTTTGAGTTCATGAGGTCTAGTTGCAACTACTACTGCTGATTGTATTGAGAGATCTAGCTTTTCCTCCTCATCATATCTTTAGACCTTTGCAGTTTTCTATTGATCCCTTATTTCTTTGCACCTGGTACAAAAATAATAATTTTAAACTTTAAAAGTATGAAAGATCAAGACTCCTGCCTACTTATTTTTATAGAAATCACATTCCAAAAGGGTGAAATTGGTAGAGTCCTTAGAGATGAAGCCATTCTCTAAACTCTAATTGAATTTGCATCTTTGGAAAACGAGGTTACTCGGTTCATGATTTCCATTGTTTACTTTCTCCAAGATGACATTTGCAACTTGATTAATTGCGAATTCATTTTGAGAAGCTTCAAACTATTGAAAGGATAGCTTCTCAAGAATGAGTCCACACTTTTTATTGCTGAAAATTTTATTCTTAGTCAATTTTACTACTGCTTTAACGAGAGGAGATGCAGGTTAGGAAGCCTGAATGAGGGACTTTAAAGATTTGAGTTTACTAAATGAAGACTTCATAAGGATGGCTGACTATCTACAATTGGAAAATTTATTCTCCTCTATGTAAATCTTCTTAATCACATCTCTCTAACTTAAAGCAAAAATGAGGACAAGTTTTAAAATTTGCATTATGAGACTTATAGAACCCATATTAGTGAGACTCATGGATGAGTACTTAGAAGTTAGTTGACTCTGTTTCGTCATTTGACCGGACTGAAGGTTATTTTGAGGTTTGAAAATCACCTCCAGACCATTGCCTTCAACTTTGTCTATTACTGAGCCAGATATTTTGAGTATTTTTGGGTTTATCACTACCATAGCTCCGTGTCTACAGTTTGTTATCTAGCTAAGCTCCACACTCAATATCATTTAAAACTAGCAGAAAAAAGACATAGATTTTTGAAATATGCTATTAGCACCAGCGAGAAATGCGAGAGAGAAATTGACGATGTTACAAGACTTAATGGAAAGTATTCCCTTAAAAGGCTTCTAAATACTTTCTTCATTATTTTCATTCATGGCAAAAGCAACATCCATCACTTGCTCTTTATTCTTTGACTCTACGAAACAGTCTCTCAACTCGACATAGGTGTAATTTTTAATTACAAAGAGTGGCAACAGGCTGTTTGAAAGGTCAGAGTTACTCATTAGCAAGTATGGGGTTGCTTTCCTTTTTCTTTTCTTCTTTTTGGGGAACAATTTCTTTTTTTTTAAATCACTCTTTACCAGTCTTCTAGCTGTTGAAATTAGTCAAGTCAGGATTATTCAATTCTACAGCGTTATTTCTCTCAGTCTATAGTTAGTCTATTTCTTAAGTGCTAGTAGGTACCATTTGTGAGCTTCGCCTGTCATTTCTCAAGTCAAACTAAGATCCTTTTCTAAGTTAAGCTCCCTTAGTTTGGCTTTGATTGAATTCTGGCATTAAAAGCGCCTTTCTTAGTTGCTGCTATTTGCTATTCTGGACTTAAATGTGCTAATTCTCAATCTCCTCTCTTATTGAAATGAGGTCGGCTCAATCTGTGAAAACTATATGGCACTCGCAAATGATGACCACATCTTTGAATCTGTCTTCGTCATTCTCTCCCCCAAAATCTGCTACTATAGACCCATGAGTAACTTCCATTATCGTCCCTGAGCTTCCTCTGAGGGTCAGAGGCTTAGTAATTCTCAAGTCTCTAACTCTAAATAGTGTGTCTGGTAATTAAACTGTGGATGAAGGAGGTGCCTTCTCGATGAGCTCTTTAATCTAGCAGCCTAGAGTAGCAGGATCTGAAAATTTGAAATCTTAATCCTACAGATGCATGGTCTTATCAGATTTAGAGCTAAATGAGTTTTCTCCTCCGTCAATAACTCCGCTAAAACTTTTATTATGCATGTCAGTTTCATTATGCAGCTTTGATTCTTATTATATCTAAATATGAGGTGAAATCTCTTAATCTAGAGGATCCACGACTCCTCCCTCTTCTTAAAAGATTTAGTTGAACTTAACCTCTGGCTTATGCATTATACTGCTACTTTAAAGTGAGTTTTGATTCATAAAGGAGGGCTCTAGGATTGAGTTCTGAGGGATAGAGTTTTATATATCTCTAATAAGGCTTTGAATTAAGTAAGAGATGATAAATAAAGTATTTCATTTTTTAATTCCGGATTAGGAGTAGTTTTAGTTATTAAGGTTCTGAGTAATTATAGATTGGGACTCTGATTCCTATCTTTTCTCTGTCGTCCTAATAACTGAGTAAGAATCTTACAGCTGAATCTGGTCTTGAGAGATATCCAACTACTTCTCTTAGTTTAGAGGTAGGTTGACATCTTGGATTAAGTATTGAGTTGGATTATTAAAATTGGGCCTTATATCATATCCTACATTGGAAAGTGTCCCATCTTGCATTTACTATGTGATAGAAAATAAATTCATAATGAATGTGATCTGACTCTAAGATCTAGGTGTCTTAATCTTGAGAGGTGGCAGCGCATCTAATTTGGCACCCTTTGGAATTATAAATATATTCAATTTTAGCAGGGTTTTTGCTTTCAAAGGCTATGAAGGGTGCCTTTTGAAATTTTTATTTCTCATCTAGTGGTTCTTAAGGATCCACGACAGCTAAAATACAAATTTAACACTTTGTCAAAATAAAAATTGATAGTAATAGTCAAGAAACAAGAATTGTAAAATTCTCAATACTCACCTCCTTGGTCGTGATGAAACCGTAGTTATCTATAAAAGTCTTTAAAATATATTCAAAGGAGGATTTTAAATTTTCGTATTGGATAGGTGAAAAACTTACTCCATGTTTGGATATCTATTTATGATTATAGAGTTTATACCTTAATACAAAGTTATCTATCAAAATAAATTAGGATATGTTAGAAAACAAAAAGCATTCAGAATTATATTAAGTCTATCAATTTAATAACGTCATATACTTTAATGAGTCAGTGAGTGGTAACTTATTGATAAATTGATAATTCAAATGGAAAAATACTATACTCAGTTGATCTATATTAAATTCTTTCAATGCTGCTCTAGGAGCGAATTCGATTTTAAATTAGTTCAGTCTTGCTCGCCCGCGATGCTCTTTAATACTCTCATATGGCCAAAAATAGGACTAAGCCCTATTTCAATCTTCTCCGGATTTACTACCTTATAGAACTCCCCATCGATTTGAATGTAAGATTCCAGATTCTTTCTGTTCTTAGGTTCCACAAAGTAAACTTAGATTATATTGAAGCATGCAAATTTATTTATGATGATTGTTTGAAAGACGAAAGAACCTTTCTCTTGGGCGACTCTCAATCCCTTACCGAGAGCCAAGTGCACCACTGAAGAGATAGTTTCGAATTCCAAAATGTCATCGTTGTGTGCAGACTGGTCTACCAGTTTTAACTCTTGCTGAGAGATAGCTCGCCCTTACTCGTTCACTAAGCCAGTAGGCTTTCCTCTCCCGGTCTTCCACAGGTCTGTCTACCCGCCCATCATAGAATTTATATTCGTGCAAACTAGTGAGACTGGATTGCCCTTGAGGATGGGAACTCCATTAGTCGCTGCTCCTTTCTGATGCTAGCAGTGGAACATTACCTATTCGGAGCCCTCGCTGTTTATCTTGCTGACGTGGCTCACCACACTCTTGATCTTAGCTGTGCTTGAGCAGCAGCACATCTTCTTAACTCCCTCCCATCCGTATATGCACTTGTTTAAAAAGAGAAAGACTTTGAAATAAGTGATAAGGATTGATAGTTGTTCTTGATATAGTGGTTGCTTCTGCTCTTTTCAAAGCCGAGTCCTATTCTAGATTCGATGCCGACGCTGAAGTAGTTACACATGGGTCTTTTGTAGATCTTTGACTAGAAAGACTTCTTCATCTTGTCTTTTGAATCCCACTGCATGATGTCTCCTCCGTCATCTCTCAAGTGGACGGTTATATCCCATACGTTGAATATCTCTAAAATTCATTAGAGTTGAATCTAAGAATTATCTCATCATGAGCTTTGATCATCTCTAGGGCGAGGTTCTTTAACTTCTAAGTCCAGTAGGCCTTGGGTTGCTTACCCCATCCCATGATCTGGCAGAAGTCATTTCCTGTTCCGTAGGGAAGCGCACACATAGTCAAATCATCAAGGTTTATTCCCTCGTCAACAGCATCCTGTGCTATATACATCATAGTACCGTCTCCTCCTGCTATAGCCAGTATCAAATTTAGCCGTAAGAAGAAAAAAGTTAGTTTAAGTTAGAAAGATTTCTGTAGTTCTTATGCTGATGAGGCTGTGAGGAAGCACCTGAAGTAGGTTGTTGGTTCTACTTCTGGCCTAGGTTATTGCTAATATATTATAGAGTTAGTTAAATAAATTTCTCCCTGTGTAGTGCGTCGAGCTAGTTTAGTTCGTCAGCTTATTATTCTTGACATATCCCTTTATTCAATAATGAATTCATGCAGTGAATTAAGATTATCTGAGCAATAGTTGTTTCTCTGAATCTGCTTCATCTCTCTGAGTGCTTTTACTTTCCTCTCCTGGATCGTGAGGTTAACTATGTGCATCTTCAAAGACACACTAACATTACAACTCTTTTTTATCTTGACGTCAGTGGATGAGTCAGCTTCAATAGTAACCTCTTTCATCTCCTAGTCAAGGAACTTCTGTCCGAGTTTGGAGCCACTCCTCGGGTTCACAAAGATGAATATATCCACTTGCTGCTTGAGCAGGATGTCTGACAGATTGGCTGGCCCTATAACCTCATCTTGTTAAGCATTCAGCCTTAGAGGTTGCTGCTATTCATCATCAGCAGCTCTCTGTGTTTAATAATCTACCACATGCTTTTAGATGTAAATATCCTCTCTCTCATCCTATTATAGATAGGAATTTAATAGTTTAGAGGTGGTCGTAGAAAGTCAAATAAACAGACAAGAAGTTGAGAAAGTCTTACTCCTATTTATTATTCCTCTTTAATTTAATTTTAAATGTACCAAGAA